>BMAO01001271.1:0-42481 GCA_019973975.1 Trichonephila clavata
AAATTATAAAAACACTAGACTCCAACGCGAAAGTGGCAACAACTGCAGTTGCCAATTCCAGAGCATCCCTGCTATAGAGGATCTCCTGCAGTGAGTCTATGAGTGGAATTAGACCAAACTTTAGGTCTCTTGGGTGATAGCTGAGCACTTCAGGATATGTATTTGGAGTAAATGGTTGGATTTCAAGGCAGTTTGTACACTGTTTGTAAGATCTTGTTGATTGGATCCTAGTACAGTCCTCTTATTTTGCCAAAAAACATTAGTTAATTAGTGAATGTTGTGATTCTTGGGGATCAAAGTCTGTTATGAGTGGTTTCTTAAAGAAATTGGGTAAAAGTTTACATCTGGCCACAGTCTTTGCATCAGCAAGTGTGATGATGATACAAGTTCGGCCATGGTCTCTGGCGGAAGAATAAAAAAAGCTATTTGAAAATGAGCTTGCAAAAGTTTAAAAACTCCCCCACAACAATATACTATCTTTAAGCTTGTATTAAAATGGGTACTTATATATTATTGCAACGATCGCCAACTCTATTAATAACTCGCCAAATTAGCAATCCTAATTTCTCAAGTGTCATACATGCTGAATTGGCAACCAGGAGCTTTCATTCATATAGTGTTGCCAATAAGTTGCGATAATACACACCTTAAAATGATTGTCTCAATTTGCAAAAACCCTCATTAAAATGCTGTATTTTCTATAGCTCTGCATTTGAAAATTGGGTTAATATCAACAATAATTGTGGTTTGACAGAAAATCAGAATCTTTAGGACTGAAAATTCTGTCTGGGTGATTGCACACCTTTATATAATCATATAAATATTTTATTTAAGATAATTTCCTCAGTAAGTATAAAATAGACATTATTTTGCACATTAATTTTAATAATATTTTAGAAATAACCAAATTGCACACAATTTTAAAAGGAGTTAAAAAGAGTAAACAGTTTCTACTCTAAGGTTTTTTTAAAAAAATCTGGCATGGTAAAATCCTACTTTAGTTCATATCTAAAACAAATCATATTGTACAGAGCTGTACCATTATATTATTTGATGGCTATTAATGGCATAAATGTTAAAATGTATTCGAGAAGTTGTTTTAACCTTTGAGAGGGTTTTTATAAACATAAATACTATTGTTTCATAGGATATTACAGTATGATATTGAAACTGAATGATAAGAAACAAAACGTTAGAACACTACTTTTAAATGATTAGTTTTCGATGTATTCGTATAATTGTGATAGATAAATTTTATTAACATTTATTAAAATTATATTTTTTCTGTAAGTATTATAAATATAAAAATCTACCTGAATTTGGTTCGGATAAGTATTTCTCTAACAAGGCTGGATTGAGTAAAAATTCAAACCATAGAATCTTTTCCACAGACGGAGGTCGATATTTGCTGCGTGCTTCAAACATTTTGGAGTAATCTATCGTACTTCTCGAAATTATTTAAGTGTTACCCAATTCTACTTGTAAAAGAAATTTTGAAAACAATAACAACAACAATGCCGACAATTATGAGTGGAGAAGTTTATCTCCTGCTCTTAATTTATTGCTTACATCTGAAAGATGGGAACATATCAAACCTAGTTGTCAGATCTTTGACAGATTTTTGTTATATATTCAAACTAATATGGCTGTAGTTTATAAGAAGGAAAAGAGATTCTTTTACTTCAAGAATCGTAATCCAACAAATACATTCTTGATGAAGACTGCTCTTTAAGTAAATTGGTTCTATCTTTTCTCAACCTTAGTCTATCTTTTTTGTAGCACGTTGTTATTTAAAAAAATCAATCCAAAGCTTCTAATTGTTTTAAAATTTTAGAATAACATTACGTTTTTGCAGTTTTTATGAAACTGAATAAAAAAACTTAATTTTTTTTTAAAGAGTACGTGCAAGGAATCACGTAGCACTATTTTCCTGTTTTGAGCATTCAACTATATTTTTCTGAACAGATTCTATCATTTACACCATCAAAAAGATGAAGTCTTTTATCATTAAAAACTGCAAACTTTCCCAAAGGAAATACAATCAAATATTATTTTGATTACGTCATACTTGGTTAAAGTTTACAGCCTTAATGTAATTTATAAGATAAATTTCAGCAGAAAATTTGACTATAGTCCAGAATATTGGGTGAAAATTAGATATTCCTGTGGAAAAATTGATCTATATTTGCTTTAATAAAGAAATAAATTAAGAAAATTCTCTCACGGGCTGATTAAAAAAAAGCACGGAGAAAAGATTCTATATTAAACAACTTGTTTCTGTTTCAGTTTCCACTTCACTGTTAACTGTAAAGTTATGATGTTCAAGGTCGATGGGGCGAATGCTGTCTGCTCTAAATTCTCCGGCAATCTACATGAGCTCTTGCGGATCTTTCTCCGGCGGGAGCTTGAAATTGGTTAAAGTTTATTTTTAATAAAGAAATCTTCAATAAAGAAATTTTAGTTTTGTTTTCATTTTATATTCTTACTCTATAATTCTGTATTATTCAGCTTTTTCTGAAGAAAACTTTGTTGTGATTTGATTTACTTTGAAATTTGACAAAATGACAGATCGCTACTCCAGAGCAGATACAGGTGCTATGTTATCCCCGGAAGGGGATGATAGTAAAATTAAACCTTTTTTTCAAAGCAGAGAAGGCAAAGCTGCACCTAGAGGGTCATTTAGTGATAAGAAAAATCGTGCAATAGGGGTTTTTACAAGTGGAGGTGATTCCCAAGGTAAGAATCATTTTTTACCTCAGCAATGAATAAATACATTGTGTGTGAAAAATTTAGCGTTTTCTTTCCTTTTTTTTTAAAAATATCATTCCATTTTAAGAATACTTCCCCGTAAAATGTAATGCAGAAGGGAAGGGTTCATCTAGAATTTAATCATTCACTTGGAAAAAACTAGCTAAAAAGGGAGTGACAATCAGCATTTAGACCCGTTTGTTATTTATTCCTTGGAAAGAGAGTTGTTTTCTTCTGATTTTATTTTGTGAAAAAATAATTTCTACAGCTTTATAGCTTACCTGATCAATTTTAACGTTCATTTGCAAAAAAATATTTTGGTAAACTGGTTCGTTTTTTTTCACTTTATTGTCCCAATCATTACTTGATTTAAAATATGTATCATAAAAGGCACATATGTATGGAAAAAATGTTTAAAATATTAATTAAATTGTTATATGTTACATTTTAATTTTAAAAGTGCAAGAGAATTTAATTACATATAATTGATATAAATAATTAATATAACAAATATGATCCTCTGCTTTTATGCTTATCATTAATTAAAACTTTGAAGCATTCTTTTATAAAAAAAAATTTAAAGGCTTGCTAATTTGCAAAGTCAATACATAAATTTTTATGCAATAATACAAATGGCCAATGTAATAGATATAAAAGATCAATGTAAATATATTTTTATAAAAAAATTATTTTTTGATTTGTAAAAGCAAATTTGATTAATTTTAAGTCAGATGTGTGAATAATTTGTTTGCACATGTAATTTTTTTATTTTATTGCATCATTCAAAAGTTGTAAAGCTTTTTTTCTGAGAACATTTAAATTGTACAAAAATGTAATTTTATGAAAAAAAGGCAGGTGTATAATTCTTTACACCTGCCTTTTTTTCATAAAATTATATTTTTGTACAATTTAAATGAAAAATTGAATTAATCGAATTGAATTGAAAAATACATATAAATGTATGTTATGTAGATAATGAATATTAAAAATTATTTGAAACTGATTATAAGTTTATCAGTATCCCGTATATATTTTTGCATTGTCTCAATGCTTTTCATACTTTCAGGAATGAATGCAGCTGTACGAGCAGTTGTTAGAATGGGTATGTATATGGGTGCAAAAGTATTTTTCATCAAAGAAGGATATCAGGGTATGGTTGATGGAGACAAATACATTGTTGAGGCATCTTGGGTCAGTGTTTCAGGAATTATACATAAGGTAAACAGTTTTTTTTCATTTATTTGATTTTATTTATTAAGGGTAGCATATTATTTTGCTTTGCTACTGTAAGGGTTTGACATTATTTTTTAAAGATTTTTCAGTTAAAAGAAAATAGAATGTGATAGTGAAAAAATATATGTGACCATTTATTTATTACACTTATGCATTTGGAAAATTTGTCTTATACCTACTTTTATTATTACTGTAAATTTTTAATTAATGGAAAAATTTATTATTTTAATTTTTTAAATTGTTTAATTTTAAATAGTTTTTTTTAATTAATGTAATTGTACAAATATAGTATATTATACCATCATATTAAAAAGTAATTCAATATAGTTTAAAAAATTATATTCAGAAATGTGTAGCTCTCTTTTTCTCTTTAATATAAATATCTTTTATTCCCATTGTTCAAAAAGGTCAAATATTATTTGCTTAGTACTTCTTGGATGTATTACATATCTGTATCGTGTAACATAACTTGTTTCCCTCACACTTTTTGTTAAGTTTCAAATGCAAGCTGTCATATTTTTAAAAATGCTTCATTATTGTTGTATACTTAAAAGAATAAAGTAGAGTTGATAATAGCAAATTATGTAATTTTGCTTTATGGAAATAGTCTAAAAAATATATCTTTTTAACTATTTCCATAACTATCAAAATAAATTATTACTCTCTTTTATTTGTTGTTTATCATGGAAACATCAAATGGTTACATCAAAACTAAGCTACTTTGTTTTGGTTTTTCTTATTTTCTTTTCAACTTTTTACTGTTGTTAATAATTTATTTTTACATTATATTGTAAGCTGAGTAATTGTTAATCTTATTTAAAAATTTAGTATGCCAGTACTGTTAAAACCTTTTTTCTATTCTATGACAATTGAATAAGACTTTTACTGTGGTTTCTTGTTCTAATAAAAAGACAGTTGCTTTGTATATATATGCAATTTCTCCCTGAATTTCAAATTTTTCCAATCTGCTGCAACAATAAAATATTTTCTAAAGAACACAAATTTCATTTATTGTCTTATTTTTTCTTATAAGGGTTTTGGGTTAATTATTTAAAATCACTCATTCATTACTTTTGTTCAATAAATATGCAGAAATTTTGAAATTTATGTAAAAAATATTTTTGCATTGTTTTATTTAAAGAAAGAAACTTTTTTGGGGTTCATAATCATATTTTATTATTGCAAATATCCTTTTTTAAAAAAATGTAGAGTTATTTAATTTTTTTGAAAGCAGGGACGTCTTAAGGCATGGCTCAACTGAGCCAGGGCCTCAGCCACAATGGGGGCCTTGTCTTGTTCTCAGCTCTTTCTTATTAAGATCATGATTTGGATAATTTCAATAGTCAAATGTTATTTCCGGTTGTATTCTTCAAAAAACTGGGAATTTTGGACAATATGTCAAACATGTGATGACTGGTTGTTCACATGTAGATCTAGGCCTACCACCATACACCATCATTACTCATTCAGTCAAAAAGCAGCAGTCGTTCGGGCCAGTTTGTGTGATTTGTAAGTCATGCATATTTATTTGTTTCAGGTTATTGTTTATATGAGCATTTGACAACGTATGCTCTGTACTGTCTATTTTTAAGGGTCATAGGGGGAGCCTACATTTGTATAAGAGCCCAGGGCCTCAAGAAGACTTAAGATGTCCCTGTCTAAAAGTAATGCTACCAAAACTGTTAAAAAATGTATATAATATGTGTTTAAAAAGAGGCAAAATATAATACAAAGGCTTGGAATTCAGAAAAAAATTATTTTCTATTATAACTTCTAATCTTATATTTTTTCCTAGGGTGGTACAGTTATTGGAAGTGCAAGGTGTAAGGAGTTCACTACACGTGCTGGCAGGTTAAAAGCAGCAGCTAATTTAGTGAAACATAACATTACCGATTTAGTTGTTATTGGTGGTGATGGTAGTCTTACAGGAGCTAACATATTTCGTCAAGAATGGTCATCTTTATTGGATGAATTAGTTGAAACAGGTATATTCATTGATTAAAAATTAGATTTTAAAAATTTTTTTATGTTAAAGTATTTTAGCTGTGTATTGGTATCATAAAATTAATGTTTTTCAAATTATATATTGTGCTTCATTGTGAATATAACTATAAATATATTTTAGCTGTAATAATTTTTAATTAGTTAAGTTAATTATATTTAATTTAATTTAACAGGAGTTATTACTGCTGAAAAGCGAGCTGAATGTGGACACTTGAATGTTGTTGGTATGGTTGGTTCAATTGATAATGACTTTTGCGGAACTGATATGACTATTGGAACTGATTCAGCATTACATCGTATTATAGAATCAATTGATGCTATTGTAACCACAGCATCAAGGTATGCAGTAATTGCAATTCAAGCATTTTAGATGGTTTAACTTTTTTGTTGTTTAAATATTTATATTTTAAAAAAGTACTCAAACTTCTAATATTTAACCATTATAAAGCAACAGAAAATTTAAGTGTATAAATCAATGAATAAGTTATCAAAACTAGAAGGAAAGATAGGAGTGAGAAGATATTAATTACATATCTCATGCAATCATTGAATTTTTTTTTTTGCTAAAGAAATAAGACTGATTTTATTTAACTAGATTGTTTGTGCACAGAATACATTTTACCTCATTTAAGGTTACTTTGTTATATTTCTATTTAAACTGTTGAACTCTTTTTATATCTTAACTATAAAATAATTTTTTTTGTTCATAAAATTGTATTTGTATATGGCTTTTTCATATATATATATTTTTTAACGTATGCTGTTAAAACATGTAAATTGAGTAAAGTTGGATCTCAGTTTTAATTTAGGCCACAGTGGCCTAGTGATTATGGTCACAAACTCATGGTTGAAGTGTCATAGGTTTAAGTCCTGGTGCCACTGAAGACTTGCTGTGTGTGGGGGGGGGGGAAGTTCGATGCATGTTAAATCTGTTGAGGTTCAATATCCTCCTGTTGATGTGGTGTGATAGTTAGAAGGGGGAGGTGCCAGCTCAGGTGTTGTCCTCGACTGAGGTTCAAAATTACGAGGCCTATCACTAAGAACCCTCTGTTGTTCTATAGCAGGGGTGGCGGACTTCCATGGATCAACATGCCATTTTTTTCTTAAGAAATGTTTAATGAAGTACAGACGTCCCGTCAAATAATTTTGACTTGTGAGTATTGGGAAAATAATAAAACTGAATACTAACAACTCAGGACTCTTTATTTACTACGAAAAAATACCTTTTGCTCTGAAAAGCAGTAAATGTTTTAAGTTATACCTGTAATTTAAAGTGACATTAGTGTGACTTCCGTTGCAGATTAGATGACAAATCACTTATTTTGAGGTTGCGTAAGATGTTACTTTTAGCAAATGCATGCCGAATTGGAGTCATCTGCCAAACGGTTTCTAATCGAGTTTGAAAAGCATCTCTGAAAATACTGACTCGCAGGCATAGGTGGCTGAAAGTGTATGGTCTTTTTCAAATACTTAAATGTGTATGGAATCAAATTCTATGTTTCCAAAATTTTGTCACAGGCATTTTTAATTATATTGCTTGTTAAACGTTCTGTTTCAATCAATTCCAACTTTTCCTTTGTTTCAATAAATTTTTGAGTCCTTATTGAATTAGACTGAAAATCAATCAGTTGCATTTTAAATTCTCCAAACAATCTAATTGGGACAAGTTCATTTTATCAAATAAAGTCATATCAGGGTACATAATGAACTTGAGCATTTTCGATAGTTCTTTGAACTGAGTAAATCTAGCTGAAAATTCCTTGGTTGAAAAATCAACCGCCGCCCCGCGACCGATCACTCGCTTTTGTTCGTAATACTTCTTCGTAAACTTTGTTATTTTGAACTAAAATGCCAAGCATTTTAATCGGTGTCATGCCCAAAATATTGTATTGTGTGCCATTGGTTCGCCATCCCTGCTCTATAGAGTGACTTTAATATAACTCTTTGTCACTCAATTTTAATTTATAAAATGTAAACAAGAAGTATTTGAGAATCTGTTCCAAAACTTATGGATGTTAATGCTTAATATATTTAAAATTTAAGCAGGTTCAATCACTAATATTTCAGCATAAAACAATGACTAGCTCATTTGATTGATTTTTGTAAATGAAGTTTGCAATCAAATTATTTAATCATTTTTAAATCTTTTAAGAAATAACATAATCTTATATTTCTTGAATAATTAATGTTTTTCTTTCATCCAGAAAAATTTCTTTTTTGATACTTTATTCACTATTTTTTTAAAAATTTTCTCTTATGTATGTTTATTTGAAAAACTAACCAAATATAGCATGTATGTGTTGATATTTTGATATTAATTAAATGAAATAAATATTTATTTCCCATTCCATAAATTTTAAATTCTATTGCCTTGCATTTGTTAAAAAGCTAATTTTAATTTATCCAAATTAATTTTTTTAGCCATCAAAGAACTTTTATATTAGAAGTTATGGGTCGTCATTGTGGGTAAATATACATTTGCTTACATTTTACGCTTAAAATAAATGTATTTGCTATTGTTTTATTAATTTGAGATTATTAAATAGAGGACATATATTTACAAATAATTTTGATATTTCAATAGTTACTTAGCCCTTGTTGGGGCCTTGGCTAGTGAAGCAGATTTTGTATTTATACCTGAATGGCCTCCTGAACGAGACTGGCCAAAAACACTCTGTAGAAAACTGTTACAGGTTTGTAATTTTATCAGTTTAAAACATTTTTTTTATTGAAGAAATATCGTAGTATTAGTTAATTTATTCTTTACTATATTTTTTGGAAAATTTTGTTGTTTAATTTAATATTAAGTGTAAGATGCACCTAAAAATAATAGTCATTTCAAAGGATCAAATAAACCTCTAATCATTTAAATGAATCTAGATAAAAGTTTGTATTTTTATTTTGTCTCATATTATTTTATAATATACTTATGAAAAATGAATGTTTTTTCAGGAGCGTGCAAATGGTCAAAGATTGAATATTATTCTTGTAGCTGAGGGTGCACAAGATAAAGATGGGAATCCAATATCAGCTGAACAAGTGAAAAAAGTAATTATGCTTATAAATGTATATTTTAATTTGTAAAGTGTATACAATAAAATTCAATGTGGAACAATATTAAATTTTTCTGTAATTAACATTTTAGGTTATTGAAGAAGGATTACAGCAAGACACACGCATCACAGTTCTTGGACATGTCCAAAGAGGAGGAAGTCCTTCAGCATTTGACCGCATTCTAGTAAAGTTTTTATATATATCTCTGTGTGCAGGCATATGTGCGTGATAAAATATAACTGCATTTTACTTCATAATATGAGCTATTTGATAAAAATCTTATTAAAACTTAATGAACCTCCAAAGTATTTACAGGGGCTTTAATCCAAGTTAGGTATTCATTTTTAAGTTAGTGTGGTACTATTTAGCTAATACAACTAATATGAGATATTTCTTTTTGTTAGTATCAATATAAATTTTATTTTAGTTTTCATCAAGCAACTTGATTTATTGTAATATTTTGATGAAGTCTATCTAAAAATATTTTAACTCCTTGTAATCTTTTTTGCAAATTCTCTTTTTTAAAAAAAATATAAGAATGAATTCGCTTTAAAAAGATAGAGAATCAAAATAAAATCCAAATATGAATTTGTAAATATTTCTAAATTATTTTAGTGCTTTAAATCATTTATATGGTTCAATACAATAAGAATAATCTTAGTTTGGGGTTTACAGAAGCACAATTGTGGTTTCCTACATATAAAAAGTTTGTTTCCTATGTATAAAAAATGTTTCATAAAAGATAACTGACATTTTTATAATAAATTGCATGGAATTTGAAAATTTTAGTATGGAAGATATATAGTTAAAGAGAAATCTTATTTTTAATGTATATATATATATATATATATATATAATGATTATCTGTAAGTTAAATTAGGTTTTAGAATATGATAGGTCTTCTTTATTCTTTTTTCTCTCCTGCCCACCTGCTCCTTCCAATTGATTGCTGTAAGAATTGTGTACATTATAATAGTATCCATTAACTCTTTATAGCTTTTAAAGTTTAGATTTTTATGATGTCCTCTAGTTTACTTTATAAAGACAGCTGAAGGAATAAAATGCAGCTGAGAGAGTTAAAGAATATATGTTGCATTAAGGGAAGAAAAAATACATTTTGTAATATGTAACAAATTTTCTTATATTTGAAGGGTTGCCGTATGGGTGCAGAAGCCGTCCATGCACTTTTGGAAGCAACACCTGATTCAGAAGCCTGTGTTGTGTCTTTAGATGGCAACCAAGCAGTCAGGGTACCTCTTATGCAGTGTGTAGAAAAGGTAATAAAACTTTTATGAAAAAAAGCCCCCTTTTTTCATTTTGTTTGCCTTTTGCTTTCCCCCCAAATATTTTTACATTTTCTTTCTCTTTCCTTAAGACAAAGGCTGTGGGAGCTGCCATGGATCGTAAATCATGGGAAGAAGCAGTAAAACTTAGAGGAAGGTAATGTTTTTTAACTGGATACAATTGAAATTTTTCGAATTTATGGCTACTTAACTTTTAGGGATTTTTAAATTGATTAATGGCATGTTCGTGATATTTTACCTTTTTTTTTAATGATTTCTTATTTAACACATTTTTTATTTTTTAAGAAAAGAAAATTTTTATTTCATTCTTATCAAAATGATGTGAACTTAGCTATTTAAAAATTTCTGCCATGTTAATCTTTTTTTAGTAGAACATTTATCATTTGGTTAATAGAGTATCTCAATTGATTATTTTTATTGAAATCTTATTTTCAGTTAAATATGTTTTTCATGTACATGTATTTCAACTTTGACAGGAGTTTCGAACGAAATTTGCAGACATATAAGATGCTTACCAGACTAAGACCTCCAAAAGTTGTATTTGATGAACTGGTGCATGGCAAAGTAAGTGTATCTGAAAATCGTATTTTTAGGAAAGGCAAATCTAGTATTGCATATGTAATAAAAATAAAATACTATTGTCAGGTTGAATAGAACAAAGAATCTTGTTTTGAAAATTTTTAAGAGTGCCAACGTAATTTATTTCTTTGGGGAATATTCCCATTGTACTTTTTAAAGAAAATATATTATGATTCAACTATGCTGTCTAAATTTTCTTTTTTTCCCCTTCTTTGCTGCTTTCTTTTCTATATAGAAGGTATGTGTGTTATTTTGTAATTCAGTAAGCTATTTTTGTTTTATTCCAACATATTTATATTGCAATTGGATAACTTTGTAATTTTTTTTTTTTTTTTTACAGAAAGGATACACATTAGCTGTTATGCATATTGGTGCTCCATGTTGTGGAATGAATGCAGCTGTAAGATCTTTTGTAAGAAACTGTTTGTTTAGAGGAGACACTGTTTATGGAATTCATGATGGAGTTGAAGGTCTAGTAGAAGGAAATGTAAGTATACTTAAAAGAGAGGTATTGTATTTTTTTAATGTTTAATATAAATTTTCTTTTTAATTAAGTTTTATTTAAATGCAGTATAAAGTAACATTTAGTACAACTAATGTATTCAGTTTACATATATCCATTACAGTTCAAAAGTCAATAAACTTCAATTATGTTAAATACTCTTATTAATTTGCTCTTCATTGTCACATCACAATTCAGCTCATGATTACACCATGATAATCCTATTTCAAAGTGTACTCAAGTATATATTTAAGATTCAGTATCATCTAATTCAAAATGATAGCTTGTTAATGCTCTTAATGGTAGATGCCTCAAATATAAGTTCTGCATATTTGCAACTGAAAGGCTAAAATAATGACTTGTGTTTATCTTAATGATCCTTAAAATTAAAATATTTTCTGAAGTACAAAACTCTGAATTGAAAAAAAAATATTATCATAGAATAATTGTTAAAATAAAAATTTGATGAAATATTTGTGTAATTTTGTGATTAAATTTGACTAATTTGGAAACTCATTATTAAATCAATAACTTAAAAAATGTTTCATGTATTCATTTTTATCCATTTTATTCAAAAAGCATAAATTAACTTATTTTCATGCTTTAGACATTTCATTGAAAGTTCTTCATAAAATTATTTTTTTTTAAATCTCTACAATTTATTTATAGATTCAAGACATGAAATGGTCTGATGTGACAGGATGGGTAGGACAAGGAGGTGCATTTTTAGGAACTAAAAGGTAATCTGACTTTGCTATTTGAGTAACCCCTTATTTATTACATCTTTTAAGACATCTGTAATATGAAAATCAAAACAAAAGAATCCTGGTTTTCTAACTTTATTGTAATATCTACCATTCTAAATTTTAATGAAAAAATTTTTAAAGAAAAATTGCATGATTTTATATTGAACACATTTTTGAGTTTATTGCTGGAAAGTTAATATTTCCTATAACTCGTATAATTATGAAATATTTTACAAAACAATACCAGTTAGTGTTATATTCTTAGATTTTCTTGCTATTGCTCTGATAGAATAAAAATGTTAAACATGTTTTTGCCATTAATTTTTTTTTGTTGATATTTATTTTTATTTCTACAAGAGAAAATTAAGCATTGAATTATTGTATTATGTTTAAAGTCAGAAATTATTTGAAGAAAGAAAAATAGAAGCTTTCTATGTATAAAATTACATTTTTAAACTTCTAATTTGATGTAAATTATTATATATTTAATAATTCATATTGATGGGTGGCTTGGAGGCTGGAAGGCTTAGATGCTGATCGGGTTTTAAGATGGTCCCTAAGACACATGCAATTTGTGTGTATTCCCCTTGTTTCTTGTTGACAGGATGTTGTCGCATTCCTTAGTTGGGGGCGGGGGTTACAACAGCTGGTCAGCAAAGTTGAATGAACTCATAATTTGGAAGAGTCATCGCGAAATTTGTGACTCTGCGCTTGTTTCCTGACCAATGGCTAGGCGGGACCAAAGGGCGTGCGGATGAAAAAGGGGGTAATTTGCCTCTACTTAAAAGGAGGAACCGGTACATTTCTCGGTAGATTTTACACAGATTTACAGAGAGATTTTACAGATTAGCAGAAGACAGATTACCATGATTTCAGATTAAGAGAGTTGAATTTAAGCCCTCCAAGTACCACCCAGCTCCATGCCTCCGTTTCAGATAAGTGGAATGTTGTAGTAATCTTATTCATAAAATTAATAGTGTATTTATTTTAACCTAGTAATGTTTTAAAATTAATAAACGAATTTGATCTAATTAAATTGAATTATTCATTTAATCTCATTGTTTTTTAATTGAGTTTTAAAGTACTAACCACTAATATGATGCAGACATAAGTTAAATTAATCGAACCTGCGTAAGTCATAATATGTTAAATTAATGAAGTAATTGTAGCGCTGCATCAATATGTATTTAAACCTGTTCTGGTGTTTCTGCTCTGAAACTTTTTTTTATTCAAAAAGTAATATTCTATATTATTAAGCTTTGTGTAATGTATTAGAAACGATTGTTAGTTAACTCAGTATATGAAATATTAATTTATTTGCTAGGTAAAAAAAAAAAGTCATAAAAATTATCAAAATAGAAAAAAGTGTTTCATTGTAAAAGAAATACTTTTTAAATTAACTTTCATATTTGCTTTTAGAAAACAATTTTTTTATATTTTTCAGAACACTTCCTGATCAATATATGGAGCAAGTTGTTGAACAACTTAAAAAGTATCATATACAAGCACTTTTAGTGATTGGTGGATTTGAGGTATACATTTCTATATTAATTATTTGAAAAATGCAATGATTAAAAATTGAGAATCAAACAAGCAAGATTTTTATTTAAATTTTCTATTACAAACTTATCAGAAAGATTTTTGTACACTAGCTTATAAATCTAATTGACAGAATTAATAATCATGGAGATTTTGAAGAAAATAAATTTCTTCCTACATAATGACTTGGTCAAACCAGAAAAAAATTATGCTTATTTTTTAAAATTATGTAATATGAGTGTGTCATTATATATAACTGAGAAATTATTTATTTATACCATTTTTTTTCAATATATGTATATTTCCATTTGAAATAAATTTCTGTTATAGATTAATTAAAAAAAATTACTTTGATGTAACAGGTTTTGTTGCTATATTTGGATCTATATATATTGATAAGGCTTTTAAATTGAAAGTAATGTGTTTAATTTAAAGGGAAAATTAAAAATCTATAAAATGTATTTATTAGTTTTTTTTAAAAATCAAAACAAAATTTTTATGTGTATCACTTGTTTAGGAATTTTTTTTTCCTATTTTTTAACAGTTTTTGTATATGTAAAAAGCAAAATTTGATTAAAAAAGTGTTTTTATATTTTGTCAACTTTTGTTTTGATTATTTTAAATTTAGTAAAATTAAATTAATATTTGGGAATATGAAGAAAAAGATAATTTTAGGAAACAAGATAGACTATTTTTAAATTTTTTTATAAATGCCTTATACAAAAATGCTTTATATAAAGGTATAATTAAATATGTGTCTTAATTCCTTCTATACTTTAGTTTTTAATTTCAGCTTCAGCTTTATAATATTTTTAAATATATTAAATGAATATATAAAAAGATATTAACTAAATATGTATGGCTCATACTCATTTTGATTTTAAACTTTAATAAATTTTATATACAGTAGAGCTCCCACTAACATTGTAAATATGTTCCCTGTCATATGAATCTGTATTGCACAAATCACTTGGATTATACAAATACTTGAGTACAAAGTGATGATCTTGTTATACTTAAGATAACTTTCTTTAATAATTGGACTTAAGACACTACTTGGCAATGATTTTTATGTCCATTGGTTTTGTTTCTCATGAGATATATAAAAATTTATCAATACATATATTATAATATCTTTTTAAATTTATTTAACACTCTTGGTTTTAAATACAACTTAGTTGATAGTATATATGTACCACAGTGATTTCAGATATGTACTTCTAGATAAAATTGGTCTTAATTTTGCAAAGATTTTTTTTCCTAAATTTTCCCCCTCAAATTTAAGTGGATTAAAATTAATTTTATATATTATAAAAGTTCTTTTCTTCCAATGGCGTGTTTAATGTGCATCAAAATAAAGAAACTGAGAAGATCTGTAAAAATGGAGTTTTCCCAAAATTTGAGCAGTACAATTATGTTTAGTGTAACCAGCCAAAAGTTATATTAGTTAATGAGGCTAAAACATAAAGTTGTTGCTTGTTTTTCTCATTCTTTTATATTAGCCTCTTTTTAGCATATTATATGGTCATGATCGTAATTTTCCCTCAATGTTTTACAAATCCATTTCGCAAGAATCTGTGTTTTGGGGGGAAGGGCTTCTGTAATTAAATTTCCCTAAAAACATCTTTTTACAGTATATTCTCACTAATCTGACACCAATGAGGCCAATCTTCTTTGGATTATTCAGCATGTTCAGACTATGGAAGATCAATATTACTATGTGTGGATCCTGCAGAACAAAAATCTTTAATGAAATTCATAATAATGTTACTTATAAATAAATATATGACATTACATAAACTACATCGTTCTAAACTACTACGTTAAAATAAAGAAACATAGCAGGAAAATTCAACCTGTCAATCAACCCCACTTTTAATACCAATTCGACTAAAAAAAATAATTTTTTTTTAATCTTTTGGTATAAAGACTTGGTTTTAAATTTTTTTTAGCATTAAGATTTTTTCATAATCTACTTATCTCTTTTACCTCATACAGTTACAGACATAGCCTCATAGGAAGTGACAATAAAATTTCCTAGATCTTACTGTTCACAACTATGCCTGTCTTGTTTTTTGATCTTTAGTCTCCCAGATAAATTTTTCATCAATTAAGCCAGCATTTAGGTCAGCTTTCATTTTGCATCTTTGTAAATCGACAGGCATTTTCAATCTGTCCAGTCATCAAGATTTTATTATAGATAGTGCCTCCCCTACCCCAGAAACAACAGTTTTACTAGTCTTTTGATCATTACTTTTTACAAGAGACAAACTATTTGACTGAATGCATTTCTGAAATTTTACAATTGTATATTGTTTCACTTGATTCCAAGCATACTCAATGTTAAACATCTTTTATATTAATTTTTATCTCATTGCATCTTTTATATTAAATCTTTTCATATCTTTGGTATGTCTCTTGTTGGCTCGCAATATCTGAGAAGCTTATTTTTGTAATGTGTCTTCATCCTTTTAATGGCATTTTAATCTGTTGGCTAGATTTGAGTAATAGCAGTTTTTAATAAAAATGCTTTTTTTATGTAATATTTTTTAGACATTTGTCATTTTATTCAGGATATCTTGGATCATTGTCTAAAAGTCCTTTATGTGGGAAAGTTTATAATAACTCCTTAACTTTTCAGTTGCAAAACATTTCTGAACTACTTATGAAAAATTTCTTGCGTAATCCATGCATGGAATTGAGTCCTATAGTGAATGGGAAAAACTGCTGTTTCTAAAACTTTTGAATGTTATTATGTGTTTATTGTTATTATTCCACAAGTAATTTTAATCTTATAATTGAGTGCATTGGAACAAGCCATACCTATAAGGCATTCTTAGTCCATGTACATGTTTTGCATGAGAAATAACAAAGGTCTTTCATGGAAGCCGTCACTAAATACCACCAATTGCATAAGGGTTGAAAATCTGGTCAGATGACAGGCTTAGCTTGTTAATTTTGTTTCAAAATCTGTCGCCAAATCAGGTGCAAGTACCTATTGTTCTCTCATTTAAAGAAATGTAACACTGTGAGGCTTTTTAAACTTATTTATCCAGCTTTCATGGATTATAAAATGATTTGTTTTGGCAATCTGCTCATAAAAATATTTTACTTTTTTTAGAATGTCACCCAAAACTGGTATATACTTTGATCTTAATTGTCAAACTCTAGCCATTGTGTTTTTTTCCTACTTTAAAAAATTATCATTCATCAGAAGTTTTTGGTTAATTAGTTCATTAGAACAGATGCCATGATATGTTAAATTTGTTTCATAGTTACTTAACAGGTTATAAGTTGTTGGATCTTTTGAATTTTTCCTTACTGTTCTACTTTTCAGAATGAGTTTTATGTTAAGGTTTTTATTTCCTGAACATGAGATATTGGAGAGTGGAATGAGTGATAGTTTGGGAAAGAGTTGATATTTAAACAGAAAAACAATGATTCATTGTCTGGAAGCCAACAGCTTTGCATTACCAAGGGTGTGGGGATCTATTGTAAATGTGAAAAAATGCGCTGTACTCTCTTATAGTATTAATTTTTAAAAAAACCTATTAGTTGTTTTTCTCATTAGTTCAGATTCATAAATTACCCAATAGAAATTTGAAAAAAATATTTACAGGATAAAAAGTATATTTAAAATTTTTTCAATTCCTCTCATCTTTTTTTTAGGCCTACCATTCTGTACTTCAATTAGCAGAGGCAAGAAAAAAGTTTCCTGAATTACAGATCCCAATGTGTGTAATACCTGCCACTATTAGTAATAATGTTCCTGGGACAGACTTTTCACTTGGAGCAGATACAGCTATCAATGAAATTACTGAGGTAATTTTTACTTTCATTTATAAGAATACTCAGTGAAGTGTACCTATATAGACAGTTTATTTAATTTCATAAAACAGTAGAAAGTATCAGTGTTTTGATGGATTTAAGGTCTAAAATTGAAATTATGTTAAATTTTTTACATTGTGTCTTTTGAGCATTATTTTGTCCATTGCCAAAAGCCCTCGTGTAGCTAAACAGTGCAACATTAATATTCACTCACTTGATCATTATTTTTTGAGCACATGAGGAAGAGTATATTCCGATAAAAAGATATGTAATAAGCATTTGGTTCCAAAGGTTTATAAGTTGATTTGCTTAAAACTGTACTATTATTGAATTATAAAATATTTATTTTGCTTCTTTAAATGTTAAAGCTCTTATTCCCCTCCCCCCCCACAGATTTGTGACAGGATTCGGCAATCAGCTCAAGGTACAAAACGTCGTGTCTTTGTTGTTGAGACTATGGGTGGATATTGTGGTTATTTAGCTACACTTGCAGGCTTAGCAGGTGGTGCAGATGCTGCATATATTTTTGAAGAACAATTTTCATCCAAGGATTTAATGGGAGATGTGTTCCACATGCAATCTAAAATGGCCGAAGGTGTGCAGAGAGGATTGGTTTTGAGGTAACTTAAAAGACTATTTTATACATATCTTTTTTTCATTTTTTGATATACCTTGAATTAAAAGCAATGTTAATAATTTATAAAGTTTCTTTGATCAATAATATTTTTTTATTTAAGGAGATAGATAACTAAATTATATTAATTATTTTACAATTAGATAAAAATGTTTTAAAACTTTTTATTAAATTGTAGAATCTATATATATTTTAGTTATTGAATATTATAACTTTTTTATCTGGAAGTTTTTAATTTAAATTTGTTATAGATTTATTTATACCTTTATATTAAATCAGAGAAAATGTATTAGAATTATTTGTATTTTTGTAAACTTTTCTATTTTAACATTAACAATTGAATAATTTTTGGATAGTTGAATTCTGTATTTCAAATGCAATATTGTATTCTTTCTTCATTTTTAAATAAAATTAAGATTAAAATTTGAGTAAAAGTTTTATCAAAATCGCTCACCCTTTTCTTTGTAAAATATTTCAAAGAATCAGGAATAATTTGAGCAAAAGGGAAACATAAAATGTAATTTTATACTTAAATGCTTATATAGAAATTATTAATGAAACATATGTGTTTTTCATTAGAAAAGCCCGGTGGATTTTAAATATTTTTAATTTTCTAATTTTAATTCACTTTTAAATTACATAACTTTAATTTACATTAGATATTTTGCCATGTCCTTTACACTATTATTACTAATAATAAACTTCAGAATATTTTCACTTCATTTTTAAATTCCTTTCAAAAATTGAAACTAATATGTTAGAAGATAAATTAATTTGAAACAAAGTAAAATGTTTTTGTTTTAACTTTAAAGACTTAATTATCACAATCATATATTATAAGTGTATCTGGAAAAAAGTATTTTTTTAAATCACAGATAATAATTTTATTGTTCCAGTTTTTCTCTTCTGAAGTGGGATAATCACAGTACTTATTCATATTATTGTTCATTTTATTTCCGTTATAAATTGTATCTAGAAGGAATATATATAGTATTAATTTATTCTCTGTTTGCTTTAGAAATGAAAAGGCCAATGAAAACTATACAACAGACTTTATATATCGTTTATATTCTGAAGAAGGGAAGGAAATATTTTCAACTAGAATGAATGTTCTAGGTCATATGCAGCAAGTGAGTCTTCATTTATATGTATTAGAAGTAACAAAGCTTAGTTTCAATATATTGATTTAAAATTTGCAATTTAACACATAATATGAGTATAAAGAGAAATTATTGTTTATTATAGGAATTTATTTTATTCTTACTAGGCATGATTACTCAAAGTATTTTTTAAAAAAATTATAAATAGATATTAATTGATAATATTATAATTTATATCCACCCACAATTTGTTTGGCCACTGTAGCTGAGTCTGAAGTAGTGGCCAGTATTGTGACTATGAAATTGTTAAGTGTAGTTTGTAAGTTTTGTAAGTTTTAGTGTCAACTGAAGATTCACTATGTGGAGAGGCCGATGTACATTTAATCTATTGATGCTCAGTGTTTTTGAAATTGTATGGTGGGGAAGTTTGAAGAATGAGATGCCAGCTCAAGTGTTGTCCTTCTCATCTGATTATGTTTCAAAATTATGAGGTTCATTGCCTATAGCCCTTGTGTTGCTTCAGAGGGCAATGCTAATCTTCAATCAGTCTTTTTCTTTTATTTTACAATGTTTATTTTCATAGCTAATTTTGTATTTCTTTTATTTTGATAATCTCAACTAAATTTGGGATTTTTAATCAAATATTGTAGAGATTAAAATGTTTAAATACTTGTGTAATATGGGCACAAAAAATACTTGTACTCCAAAAATAAAAAGATTTCCTCTTATTAAAAGTAGCATTTAGCTTTCTATATATTTTTATTGATAGTATGACAGTGCCAAACAATAACCAAAAGTTGTCAGTAAGGTTGATTTAAATATATGCAGTAAAAATAATTAAAGTATTTCAGATGAATTGTGAGGTACTATCAATCATATTGATCATAATCTGATTTCCAGTAAATTCAGACTTAAAAAAATATAATTGAAAGATCCTTATAAATGGAGTAGGAATATTGATATTTCGTCTTGTTTAAAATAACCTTGTTCTGAAAGGAGTTTAATTGATGTATTTCCATAACTTATTGCATAGCTCCTTAGAGTTTTAATTTTTTTATATATGTTCCTCAAATTATGCTTTTTCTTACTTGTAAAATTATTCCCCACCAAAAAGAAAACATGGTATGTGATTGAGTATAACTGATCTATATTTCTAATATACAATGAAATATATAATTTTTCCATCTCTTATGTACTTGTTTGAATAACAAATAATTCTGGTTAGAATTTTTAGAAAAACAAACAATTTATTCCATCTGTGAATTTCAGTCATGTGATAGAAACCTTTTTCTCATTGTTTTGTTCTCAACAAGTTATGATTCTTGTGTGTGCTGAAAAAGAATAAGTCAGCAATCCTCATTTTAATTATGTAACATAAGGCCAATATTGATATGAAAAGAAATCAGAAATAATATAATATAAAACTTTATATATTATAAATTAAAGTTAATATCACATAATATAAACTAAAAGTTTGGAGTTAGTACTAACAATAAAAAAAATTAGGAAATGACTTGTATGTTTATTTTACGTTATTATTGATCTGACTGTAATAAGACATGTTCTTTTTATGCATGTAAATCTACCTTTTTATAAAAAAAAAAGCTTATAGAAAAGGCATAGTAAAACAGAAATTGCCGATTGAATATTTTGTGTATTTAAGTAATTTTTCTTCATTATTTTTATATTCAATGGTTATAGGGTGGCAGTCCATCACCATTTGATAGAAATTTTGGTACAAAAATGGCAGCTAAAGCTACTGATTGGCTTTTAACTCAACTAAAGCAATACAAGCAACCAGATGGTACAGTTTCCTGTACAACCCCGGATACTGCTGTACTGATGGGACTAGTAAGAAGACAGTATCTGTTTACTCCTGTGCAAACTTTGAGACAGGAGACTAATTTCAAGTAAAGCATTTTATTGTCTTACTTTTGTAATAAAATGAATTTAAAAGCAGCACAAATACTTAACAATAAGCAATTTTTCAAAAAGTTGACATGTTTTTATGATCAAATGCTTCAGAAATGTATTAAAATGGTTTTATTGATATTTGTTTGGATTCTAGACATAAATTATTGTTGTTTTTTAAATTGGATACAACAATACTCTCGTTTATAATTTGCAATTCTTAAAGGATAAAAAAAATTAATTTTTATTTATTAGTATTTTATTTTATATGTATTTTGTTACAGTATATTGTGAATGTTAATCTTATGCATATGGAAAAGGCTATTGATATGACTACCAATATTAAATTCACTTAAACATTTTCACAACAAATAACAACCTAACACCTGTTAAGAATACAATCATCAGACAGGTGGCATTAGTAACAAGAATACAATTTTACAGCCCCACTGTTGAAATGGCACTATTTCTTAAACACATATTTGGTTAATATTAAGGATTGTCTCATTTTATTAAGGACTAATACACAGCATTTCTAAAGGTAAAATGTTGAAAAAAGGTTTATTGCATTAAAATTTTATTATCGGTTTAATTTGATTTTATCTTATGTATTAGTCAAAATTTTAGGGGCCATGGGTAGCCTATTGGTTAGAGCAGAGATTCCCAAACTTTTTTGTCTCATAGACCCCTTGCCATATTTTTTGGTTTCGGGTAGACCCCTACTTTTCATAATATTAAAATTTTGCGAATTTATCAACATAAATGTCTATCTGACAGCTGATATTATTACTTTCTTTAAAATTATGTTAATTAAAATTTACTTAATACATAAAATAATTTTTATTAAAAATAACTGAACAAAAAACAGATGCTTTTAAAGAGAGGGATGAATCTGGTGCTTCAATAACAAATTTTCCTATTTCATATCAATCTAGTCAAGTTTAACCCTAAATCTCCTTTGTTTGTAAGGGTCCAATCCCCCCCCCCCTTTTGTTTTTGTGTTTGTCAAAGTCACAGAATTAACTCATTCTAGGAAAAACAATCAAAACTTTCTCACAATGTTCCATAATTCGCAACAAATAACAGGTATGCCTTTTTAAAGTTAAAATTGCTGTGACATCTGTTTCTAAACTTTATAATTAAGATCTTCGCTAGGGGCTATTCTGATCAGTTCCTATTGTAATATGACATTTTTTTCAAAGGGACTATATGAATTCACTGTCTACTGTTTATGGTTTTATTACTAAAAAAAGCAATCTCTTAGTTTCAAAATATAAGTAAAGAAAATTTAAATGTGAAACAGGTTAAAATGTCCTGACATATTGTCTGTAACAAATTGAGAAAATTCGTGAAGTCCGATATTATATTTTTTTAACTTAATTCTGGAAAGAAAGGCTGAAATGGTCCTTGTCTTAATAAATTTTATGCAGTCACCTAGTAACCACATATTAACCTCACTAAATTTGGTAAATTAAATAAATCAGTCAAAGTGGTAAAATCTGTTGTCTTTTTCACTAGATCAAATTTATTTTAAAGATTAAAATCACGATCTGGTTCAATAAGAGCCATTATCATAGACCCCCATTTACACCTCATGGACCCCCAAGTTGTTTTTTCACTGTCGTGGACCCCTTGCAGGTCATCATAGACCAATTTGGGAATCACTGGGTTAGAGCATCAGACTCCAGACTGGAAGGCCTGAGTTCGTTTCCTGATGCCACCAAATACCCTCTGAGTTCATTAAATCAGTGGGTCCGAAAGTCTTGAGAGTGGGCGCGGCTGAAACCACAGGTGCAGGGGGCTGGAGAATATTTCCCTCCCCTCCTGTTCCATGCCGAAATTGTGGAGGTGGAGATAGGTGGTGTTGCCATATATTGTGTTAGAACCGAGCCAAATTGTACTGTCACCTGAATGGTGCTCAGAGCTAACAGTTAATGACAGGTGTACACCTAGCCCCTTGCCACGATGAATTTTGTGGGCCTCAATCTGAAACAGTTAGACTGGTGGCATTAGAAACAACAACAGTCAAAATTTTAAAATAAGTGTTTCACAAAAATAGAAAATATGCTGTGTTAAAATAATTGTAAGTCACTTTTATTTTTAAAAAACAACCCGCTCTTAAATTTTAAATCTACTTTGAGAACTTCTTTTTGAATGATAAAATTTTGTATTATCCTTATTTTCTTACTTTTATTTTTACATAAATTTTTGTTCTATTTATAGACATAGAATACCTAAACATCAATGGTGGCTGAAGCTACGTCCACTGCTTCGAATCCTTGCAAAACATGATTCATCTTATGAAACAGAAAGTATCGATTGTGCTGGTGTACCTGAAGAAGACTAAATCACACATGTCAGTTTGTATGAATACAATCATACTTTCTTTTTCGTCTTCAGCTAATCTGAATCAATGCAGTAAGGTACTTTCTGTACCAGGTATAAAAATGCATTGCTATGATATTTAAAGACAAGCATTGCCAATACTTTAGATACTGGTCAATATAGTGACTTGGCTTTCAGCTTTCAATGGAAGCTATAGTGTTTTTAAATATGAATGTATTAAAAAAATATCTAATTGTTTTTCTTCAGCACTTTACAAATTTTTTTCTTCCAATTTTTGAGAGAACTGGATAAAATTTCCAGTTGTAATATTTCCATAAACTAAACTATGTTTATCAGATTTTAGAATGGTGCATTATTTTATTCTTAAAGTATGAAATGTGACTGGGTAAGCAATATTTTTGTAAAGCATTTTTGATAAAGAGGATTTAATAATTTAAAAGTTCCGAGATTTTCATTTAAAGTTTTTCTTTAAATGAAGATTTTAAATGTGTTTTGTAAAATAATTTATTAAAAGAACTTTGTTGGGAATACTATAATACTATGTAATTTTTACCTTGAAATACTTATTAATAATTGAATATTCACAACAGCTTTCTAAAATGGGAAATGTTAAGAGATTTTATTTCTGTATACGAAGTTAGCCTGATTATATGAGTATATACTTTTTAAAAAATATTATGCAATTATTTATATATTATTTATTAATTATGTAATGTACAATCCATTTATTAAGTTAGTTTAATTATCATTTCCTATTGTAAAAAATCAATTGTCTAAAAATTCTTAGAAATCTTGTTATGTTTTTTATTTACTTAATTGAAAAAGCTTTAAACAAATTAGTTTGTATGAATTAAATTATACTTTATTGTTGAATTCAGGAATGAAGTAAACATTTTACTTTAAAAATTATTGTTATATATTTATATTATGTAATACAATATAATAAATTTTATTGTATTTGTTAGTAAATAAGATATAAGCAATTGTGTAGTTAAAACAAGAATTTCAGAAACATCAAAAAATTTTAATTTCAATTATTTGTGTAAGATTGGTTTTTAAGGTTTTGAAAGCCTTTTTAAGAGCTATATTGAAAACTGAATTCTATTAAAATATTTAATTGATTCTTGTAACCATCTTAAACTGCATCATCAAATGTTTTATCTGAACATTATTTTATCATTTTGTTCAATAATGAGCTTTATTTGGTCATCTTTGATATAATAGCATGATTTATGAGATATGTAATAATGAGGAGAATTCGCATAGCACTTCTGCATCTTAATTTTTACTGAGTTAATTGATTCATTATTATTTTAATTCTTTAAAATACCCTTCTTAATTTTTTTTGTAGAATAAACTTTTATTGATACTTTATAAATATTTTTTAAATTTTATTTTTTGCTACATTATGATTTTTTACTTTATGATTTGTATTTTAATTAAGATTTTTTTGTGAAAAATGTTTTTTTTTTCTTTGGTAAATAATTTGTTACTTTTCTATTTTGAAGTTACATAATCATAATCCTATCGAAGTACTTTTTTTATTTTTACTTTTTTTCTTAATTTCAAGGTTATTTTGATTGTAATTTATTTTATATTTTGTATTTATCACAGAGCAGACATATGTTAGAAGTGCAAATTACTACTCTAATTATTTATTCTTGGAACAATATTTAAATATTGAGATGATTATAGAGATAATCAAAAAATTTGTTTAAATTAGTGATATGCTTTAATGAACAAAAATATTTCTTCATTTCTACAACAGTATATCAAATGTTGTATCCTTTATTAAATTTTCTATTTATATTATAAATGAAAATTAAAAACCATCTTTTTTTTAAGCTTGTTTTCAGACATTGTTTAGTCTTTTGTAAAATAAGCATTGCTCTCTAAAAGTTTTCTTGAAGTTTTGATTTTGTAGAACTAGTCAATATATTTAATATGATATTTTCAATGCTAGCTAAACATTTCATGCAATCTATTATATGTGAAACAACCACTATATGGCTTATTGTATTTGTTATAACATCGGTACAATGTATTAAAAGTGTTGTGAATTACTTCTAAAGTTAACGTATTTATCTAATTTTTTCATTGTATAAATGTGTGAAATGTATGTGATATATGTTTTGATCATATTGTTCTTTTATTTTTCTTAAGTGTTTTTATATTTCTAAAATTTCATACTCCTAAAATTTTTTATTCCCAAAACTGTATCATTATACTGATTTTTTTTTTATAGTAAGAATGTGTATAGTTAAAGATATTCATTTAATGAAAACATGTTAATCTATGAAAAAATTTATACTATTATTATAAAAGGCTTGATTATATAATGTAATATCATTTGTATAATATCTCAGATGAATCCTTTTTAAATTGTCCTTTCTTACTCATTTGGAGTATTTATATTTGATGCGATCACAAAGTAATGATGGCATTTTTCTTTGGAAACCTCTAAGTAATTTTTTTTTTTGCCCTTACGAATTCTCTTTAGATTTGTTCTGTTGAATTTTTATATTGGTTATGTTTTTGTTATTTAAAAATAACATTTTTTGTTGTAGTATTAAACAATTCAAAAATAAAGTCTGAAATTTTCTCTCTCGTTTAACAAAAAAAAATTATCTCCATGACATTATTGAGTTAGATAACTGCAATTTCAATTGTGTTTTTTGAAAAAAATTTCTACCAAACTTAGTTAATGATTTGATTATGATGAAAATAATTAAATCCAAATTAATAAAATTATGAGTAATTAAAACATCTATACTAAAGAGATATGGAAGCAAACTTAAATCTGATCTTTGATATCAAATTGTCTTTTCAAAAAGTTTTGAAACTGTGAATTTCATTATTAACATAATTTACAATTCTCTTGAACTGTTTTATTATTTAATTTGAAAATTAATATCAACTACTTTTAAATTGACTGAATATTTTCTAAAATTAGAAGTTGTTCTATAAAAAAATTTGGCTGTTTCGTTTTTAAAGAGAAAAAGATAACCCTGAGCAGTTCAGGTATTTTTTTGGAAAGATGTTTGTGAAACTATGTATTACTATGATTCTGTAGTTTCTTTAATTCAATAGTATTACTTTAATATGCATAGTTAATATTGACTTTCATTCCGTTGTAATTGTTGATTTGCAGTGTATAATATTATATATGTATACAAAATATTGATAAAATAATGTTGAAATGAGTAAATTAATAATTTAAAAAAAAGAGGAGAAATTTTTTTTAAAAAAATAATTTTTTTTACATGTTTTTATTTTTTGAAAATGTTATACAATTGATAAATCATGCAAACTAATCCCAACTAACAGCAATTACTTAACAAAAAAAGGCTAGTCTGTGTTTTATTTTAGATTATTGCTGCAAAATGTTAAAAAAAAAACCAATCCTTATTTTTTTATACTTGTTTTCTGTTAATCTTTTATTGTTATTTCTTTCTTCATTTTGATTTCTGTTTTTTTTTTTTTAATAGAAAAGTAGTTATGTTGAGAAAATATTTTTTTTTTGCATTTAAATATCAAAGTATGCTTTTTTTTATATTTTGGCTTAATTCATTCCATCTTTACTGCAAGCTACTTTAAGCTAAAAAGTGAAACTCACAAATATTTTTTATTATTTTGCCCTTGAAGCGGATTATATTGAGTTATAGAAGTTTCAATTTTATATTTATTTTTGTATATATTCTTCTATTGTTTTTATTTATTAATTATTTTAGAGCTAAATTATCATTATTGTATCTTGAACTTAAGTCAACATATTAAGAACATTGGAAATATTTATGTTGCAATTATTGTTTGTCTCTTATTTTCTTTATAGATATGTATATAATCTTAAGAAAAATTAATTGTGATTGAAATTTCTGTGATAATTAAACATTTCTAATGTTTCTGGAATGTCTTACTAAATATTTAAAATCAAATTAGCAAATAGGATTATGTTTTATAAAACATTTCATTATTTAGTTAACTGATGTTTAGTAAATTATTTATAATGTTCCTGAACATTTAAAATTAATTTTATTAAGATAAAATGTGTAACTATGATTGTTTCTTGTTTGCAATAAAAGAGGAATAAATAGTGGTGATAGATAGCATTTGTAATTTCTTCCATGGTATCCATTAAAAATTGTTGAGTTCTTTTTTTCCTTCAAAAATCAAAGTATTTTTTAGAATAGTAGAATAATTTTCTTTTGATTCTTTAATAAAAATATTTGGAAGTGTAAATTGTTTTTTATGATATTTTAAGTAGACCTGTGATGTGTATTAATTTTTGGTAAACAAGGATGAATTAAATAATTTCCTGGTGTCGATAAATATTTTTTCAAAGTATCCTTTTCAAATATTTAAACACACACTTAGATATTTGTTAAAAAATCTTAGATATTTACAAAAAATATTTCAAAGAGTAAACCATTTGTGAAAAATTTTACTATTATATTATTTGAATTACATTTAAATTTTAAAAGTACACTTTTATTAAATGTTACATGATGTCATTTATTGTGAAGGTACACTACTTTGAAAGGCATCTTTTTAAAAGCAATTTAACTATAAATTTCTTTTGTTATGTAATGTACAATCTTTGCTTTTTAAAAAAAATACTCTGTGAATTAGGAATTGGAATTAAAAACTGGATATTAAATCTTAGGTAATTACATTGATACTTAAAATCATAATAAACTTGTTTATCTTCTAGCTGTCAAAATTTGCTGGAATAAATTATAGAATGAACATAACTAATATCATAACAAAACAATGTAACTGATGTTACTTATTAGTTATGTTGTTTTCGTGCTCATTGTGATCTTAAAGGTTTTTTATATACTTTTGACTTATTCTTTGACTTTGACTATCAAGAATGGTGTAGAATAAAAAGGAAATCATTAATTTTTTATTGTAAATAAAAATAATTGCAATATTGTTGTAAAAATAATTTTTGTAAAATTTTTAATTATATTTTTGCAATATTTGAATATAATTTTATAAAAGCAATTATTGTTGAATTTTTTTTCTATTTTGATAATGCCAAATTTGTTTTCATTTTTCACAGAAACATTATTATTTGCTTTAAAAAATATAATTGCATTTTCGCTGAGCTATTTTTAACCTTTATGCATGTTTTTCTAATTTATTTAGAGCTAATTTTTTTAATTTAAACTGTCAATGTTTTTATTTCAAATATGTTTTAAATTCATTTAATTTTTTTATAGAATTTTTATGATTTGTTTAAATATGTGTGATTTGTATTGCATTTATTACTTCACATTAGATTCCAGTATTTTAAATACTTATGAACGTGATGCTAATCACGTTAATAAGTAATAATCTAATGTTATTCTTTATAAGATTTTTTTTTCCTGCCAAAGTGAAAGATTTTATTTTAACTAAATTAGGAAATTGTTTGAATTTTGCTGAATAAAGCAAAAGCTTGTCAAAGTTATTTGCTGTGGTTTTTTCCGGCCAAAGAAAGGAATTGAGTGCATACAGTAAATTGTTACAATCTACTTGTTATATCAATTCGTATTAACATTTATTTTATTGAATATTTTACTTTTATAGAGTAGTAATCATAATATATAGTTAATTTTTTTTTCTGTTTTGAAAATTATTAACCTAGTTAGTTTTTTATCTAATTTTTTATATATATTTTGTGAACATTTATTTTATGCAAATTTTGGGATCTGGAATTTATTGTGTTGAATCTTGTTTTCTCCCAATCCTAATTTGTTATGGTGACTGAAGTAACATGCTATCCTATGTTTCTGTAGATGTTTGAATGCAGTTGTTTGAATTTACATCTGAATAAATGTATTTGTTATGTTAATTATATGCTTATTATTTCTTTTTAAAAAGAAAATATTATTTGAAGAATACAATACTGTAGAAGAAAGAATTATGGTAATCTAATAAAATCATGGTTTGGTAGATCTAGAATTCATATTTGAAAGCTGAGAAATCAGAATTAAATTCCACTATGTTTGCATTAATCATAAAATTTGTTAGTTTGAGGCAAGACTTTTTGAGGTCAAAGGCTTCCAGTTCTTGTTGAGTGTATTATATATACAGAACAAAGTAAAATAGTTGCAGTATTACATTAGCAAATTATTAGGCTTTAAGCTAAAGTTGCAGGGTTGAACAAAGTTTTAAGGTTCCCATTTCCTCCTTATTTGCCTATATCACTAGGCTGAAATAAAATTTAGAAGATAAAATACAATTAAAAGTAACATAAAATATTTAAAACATTAAAAATTAATTTTTAATGAATCTAAATGAGCACATTTCAAAAGTATCAACAAGTGTTCTGCTTAAACTGCTGAATAAAATCAACGCAAAAAATGTGATCTTGCAGACAATATACATTTCTCAAAAAAAAAAAAAAAAAATACAGTATCTTATTTTTTACATTTAATCAAAATCAAACAATTATCAAAACAGAATAAATTAGAAAGCCAAGACTATAACAAGTCAACTATATCTGTAAAAAGTATGGCAATTTAACTTATTATGGTCACTTCTAATTACATTTGTGTTTTCACAGTATATATCTTAAATATAAATCTTAATGTTTGTATGCTTAGGAGTTACTGAATTATCGATAGTAAGGGCTGTGCAAATTGTGTAGCGTGGCGCATCATTTATGCGCAAGTGAGGGCGCTATGGTAACTGCATATATAGCGCGTATTGTGGTTGTTCTGAATTAATTGTTGGAATTGCTAGTATGGATAAACTGAGTGAGATTTAGACGCCTTCGATCGTGGACAAATCGTGGGGGCTCGACGCATGGACCATTCAATTTCCTAAATCATCAGACAGGTGGGATTTTCAAGATTGACAGCGTCAAGAGTGTACCAATAATACATGGATGGTGGACAAAAAAACTAGCGATCGGGCAAACTGCAATTAGTCTTGACAGTGCTTGGTGGGAGACGACTCAGGCGTATTGCCCGTAGTCAGCGAAGCCAAACATTAACTCAAATTACTATCCAGTTGAATGATGGTACCAGTTGTACAGTCAATAAACGGACTGCGCAAAGTTCGCTTCACCGTATGGGTTTCGGGGACCGTCGACCTACGAGAGAACCATTGATCAATGCTCGCCATCGGGCTGCACGTCTTGCGTGGGCAAAAGAGCAAAGGGACTGGAAACGAGTAGCATGGAGTGATGAGTCTCCATTCCTACTACCTAACGCCGACGGGAGGCTGAGAATATGGCGTCAGGCTCATGAAACCATGGATCCAGATTGGAACTGTACAAGGACATGGCGGCTCAATCATGGTCTAGGGTGTTCTTTCGTGGCACTGTTTGGGATCTTTGGTGCATCTACCAACCTCCCTCAATGCAATTCGGTACGTAGAGTTGTTGGGTGATTACCTCCATCCGTTTATGCTGTTCTGTTATCCGCACGGTAATGGAGTTTTCCAGCAAGACAACTGTACCTCTTAAAAGTCCCAGTTGGCTACTGGCTGGTTGGGTAAAGCATTCCTCTGATTATTCTGTCATACATTGGCCACCTAGAAGTTCAGACTTAAATCCTATTGGGCATCTTTAGGATGTTTTGGAACAAGGCGTGAAAGGCCATCACATAACACCAATGAACCTTACTGAATTATGGATAGCTTTAGCAAGTCATTCCCTTGGGACGTTTCCAGAAGCTAGTTGAATCTATGCCTCGTCGTGTGGCAGCCGTTACCAAAATTTTGCATGGGACCTTCACTGATGTTTTTAAGAAGCTTTAAAAGTTTTTATTTAAAGAAATTTAAAACAAAAAAATCAAATTTATTTTTAGTAAATTTTTTTGTAGAACCCCCCTTGTTTAACGAAGAATTTATCTGTGTTTGTTCAAAATTGTCAAGTGCAATCGTCGTCGTGTAAAACCGTTCTTGCTCACGTTTAGAAAACGATTACTGTATTTGGCGACATTTTTTGATTTGGTAACCCTTTCGAACGTGTTTTGCAGAAATTCGATTCCCCAGGGGAGGAGTGTTATAGATAAAAATTGCGTTTTTGAATTATTAGACCTGCAGACTTGGTTGAGCAAGCATGTTTCTTTTGTTGAGTAGAAATTCGCTGAGAAGGGGTTTTGAGGGAATTGACTCTTAAGGGGTAGAGTTACGGAGCGTAAAAGATAAATGTATTTCGTTGAAGAAATTCAAATTCTGTTCATTTTAAATTAAAATGTATGGGCTATAAAAATGTTTTTGAATACAATCGAAAGCTTAATGCTAAGACTTGGATATCAATAACTTAATATTTTATGTTCTTTTGTCATGTATCATAAAATACCCAGCGAAGTGGGTGGGTAACGGCTTGTATAGAAAGAAAAGAGTTCATCTCTTTTTAAATGTTTATTTATTTGCTTTAAATTTTATTTGACATACATTTTAGGATAAAATTTACTTCCAAATAAAATTTACTTCCAAATAAAACCACAGCTTTTATAGAGTGAAAAAAAAATTTTATCAAAATTGTTAGTACATTGAATTTACCTTAGTAGTAACGTGTACTTAAAATTTATGATTAATAATAAAGTTCATTAATGCTAGATTATTTAATGCTGTTTGAATATGTAAAATTTGAATTGAATTAACATAATCTGATGCAATGGCGTAACGGAGAACATTAGAGCCCCCTTGCAAAGTCAGGTTTCGGGTCCCAAGCCCAAATACGTACTTGGTGTAAGACAGGCTTTGAGCCCCTTAGAATCCTGCCCCCCCCCCGCAATGCGGGAGTGATCTGATAGAACATAAAACAAAATGTGGAAATAGCGCGAAACGAATTTGAATGATCCAAAGAGTAACGTCTATTGTAGAACCTCGAGGCTTGTGAAGTTTGAGATAAGGGTAGCCTGATATTTTAAAAGTGCAGATGTTCATTGCACGTGGTGATCATATCCACAAAAGCCGATTCACAGCTGTGTGGCGGGAAACGTTACAGCCTCCTGAACTTTAGCGAAGGGGATTCCCATGTTTTTTGATGAAGTGTTTGAAGGTGCTCCAAATATCTGAAAGTCATAGTTTCATGAAAGTGTAATGTAGTCCCCGATTTTGTTGAGGATCGTCGTACTAAGTTATGAGAGCTATTGCTTATAAAATCTTTACAGTAGCTTTTTGTTCTTAAACGGTATGATTCCGAAAAAAATTCTGTTTTTATTTGGCGATGTTTAAAATAATTACGATGACCGTCGTTAATTTTCCGTACTCAGTTTAATAGAACAGATGTTACATAACAACTTATACTAATTTTGTTTAGTAATTATTTTTTGTGAAACTGAAATAAAATTTTTTATATTACTGGAATCTTATACGATCCAAAGATATTTAAAATAAATAAAGGTGTTTTTGAATATTATTGTAACTCATTCACTTATTTGATTGGAATTTCTTACGCACATTTTTGAGATTACAACAATAAATCTGATGAATTTCGCCTCTTTAAAAGAGCAATGTCGTGAATTGAGAAAAAGTGACGTGAATGTTTTGGAATTTATTTTATTGAAAATAAATCTATATATTTCCCAAGAAATAATTATTTCAAACGTAAAAGTTCCAGTTAAATAAAAAGGGGGGGGGGGAATATTTAAAGAATAGTTTAAAGTTAAAATTAATTTTTTACAACCCTGGTCTAGAAACGAATAATCATTTTAAAAATACGGCCGAGGGACTTGATACGTTTCTACTTTTTAAGACCAGTTCTTTTTAACTTTAAAAAAAAAGTATATGGAAAAATCTAAAAATTAAAGCCAGGGACGTCTTTAGACTTCTTGAGGCCCTGGGTCTTTACACATATGTAGGCCCCATTTATGACCCTTAAAAGTAGACATTAAATAGCATACGTTGTCAAATACTCGTACAGACAATAACCCGAAACAAATGTGTATTACTTACAATTGCACAAATGTGCTCGACCGCCTTTTGATTTAATGAGTAATGTGGGCGAATGGTGGTAGGCCTAGGCCTGTACATGGACGGTGGTCATCACATGTAGCCAGATGACATATCGTTCGAAATTCCCAGTTTTTCGGAGAATAGAACAGGAAAAAATATTTGACCGTAGAAATTATTCGAATCATGATTTTATTAATGCTGAATCGAGAACGAGACAAGGCCCCCGTTGGGACAGAGGCCCAGTGCCTTAAGATGTCCCTCTGATTATAGCTTTAAAAATTACATGTCTTGATAAACAAAACTGTTGAAAAGTTAAAAATAGGGCGCAAAGTTACATTTGTTTCAAAAGCTAAGTAATCACAAAACTGAGCATTAAAGATGGCAAAAATTCAAATATTATAACATAGTAATGCTGCATAAATTGTTAGATACAATTACATAAATTTTGACTAATTATAAATATACATTTAAACTCGCCAAATGGTATAATCAAAAATATATTTCCCTAAACATGATTCTTTTAAATAGATAAACTAATATAATTACTTCTACTTTCTCTATTGTATCTTAGGTATTTCTTAACTCAGAAGAGGGCAACATACGGCCCTCCAAGACAAAAAAAACCGCTTTGAACCAAGATTAATTTCCCGTGCGTGTGATCTAAGATATTCGTCTTTTATTTGTCACTACATAGAACGTCGTTTATCCGAATCATTTGGGACCGGACACCGTTCGGATACGCGATTGTTCGGATAACCAAAAAGCGAATGCGATCCATGCAGTATATGAAACCGGACACTATACGAATATTGATAATCATCACATGCGGGAAACGCGCTTGAAGAAAAAGCAAAATAGGTGCAAAATGTCTCAGTTTTACCTTTATTGTGGAAAATAATCACTTATTTTTCGCTGTACCATTGTACACCTCCATTTTTTTTTTGGCTTCAAGGTCTCTGATTCTCTTGAGTAGTGGTAGTTGAGTAGGACAGCAGTCTGATTGTTTTTCGTACAACGCCATAGCTGTCTCTAACGCAAAAAACGCGTCAGCATTTGATGGACCCTTGCTACTTTCGTTGTTGTTGTTGTCCTCGTCTTCATCCTTTTCATCGTCGGCAGAGTGGTTGGATTTTTCTTGCACAGAAGTCACAATCTCGTCATCATTTAGCATTTGAAATCCACAGTCTTCTACATCGCGCCATCCAGGTTTCTACATCAACCAAACTCAACAAAAGAGCATGTGTACACCCCCTTACTTGGAAAAAATTGACTTAATATTCTACGCAGATGTTTACTAAATAACACGTGTGAAATTCCCCAAATATCCCTCACCTTGGGCATCCCCATCATTTTTAGCCTCACGCGAAACAACTGTTGAGCATTGCACTGTTCGAAAACGTATCCGGACTTTGGTCCGTATATTTGAAGCTCCGGATAATAAACGTTCGGATAAACGACGTTCTACTGTATTAGGAAAACTAAGTACCTGAAAGTGCTATTACTAAGTGATCATGTGCAGAAGTTTGGAGGATGAGGTCACAAGAAGATTTTAGGATTTTAAAGAAAATTGAACCTAAATTCATTTTGCTCTGTTATCCCATTGCTGCTGATATTGATACAGCACTTGGAAAGCTACAGCTTGAACTTGTTGACTTGAAGTCGAATTACAGTGTGAAGGGAAATGTATTATATGACATTGATTTTTATGCAAATCATTGTCAGCTGAAAAATTTTTATGTATGAAGAAATTTGCGAAAATAAATTCTTATTATTTTAGTCGACAAATATTTGTGAGCAAAGTTTTTCTTGCCCGAAAATCAACAGGAGTAAATATAGATGATGTAAGTGGGCTAATAAAAACTTGCAGGCTGTGATGAAAATTTCAACAAGCAATCTCACTCCTGATTTCGAAAAAAATTGTGGAAAAATGTGATAGGGTACATTTCACTCATTAAACTGATTCTGAAATTAAATATGCTTGTGTGTGTGTGCTGCTACAGACAAGAAATTAGCACAGTAAATTAGTTGAATAAAACTGCCATTATTTTATTTAACTAATATTTACTATTTTTTTTTATAATGAATGCAATTATTTTTAAAAGGTGCGGCCCTCCGATATTCTTACTCCCACAATGAACCAAACAAGTCAGACTCTTTAATATGAATAATTTTTATCACACACACAGGAAATTTATACTCTAATACTCTTGGTTTTTTTTATGAAAGATGTAACAACTTTGAATTTAACTTTAAAATTGTTTCTTTTTTTGGTAGTTTTTTAAAACAACAACGCGTGTTTAAAATAACATCTAATTTATAAAGGCCGACCCCCCACCCCCACCCTCCTCAAAATAGTATTCTAGTGATTATTGTGAAAAGTTACATTTATTTGCTTGAGTGCATTTCTTTATTTAAGTTTTATGTTATATTGAGGAATAGGAGGAAAGTGTTCCCAACTTAAATTAATCTAGATTTTTAAGTAAAGCAATGACATTGATAGAGAGAGAGATACTCATTTCTCTACTTAATTCTTTTAATGACTTGAGACTATTATATAACAATCTGATTTTTTTAAATATTTTAGTAAATTACAATTGAGAAATGAATCTCATCAGTACACAACTGTGAGAAACCGATCATTAGCACACAACTAAGAAATCCTCATATAACTGTGTTTGTTTGTTAAGCTAATCATTATATCACTGGGATAATACACAATTCTTTTCAAAAAGTGCCGAATATTTCGGAATAAATACAATAATAGAATATTAAACAAAGCAATAAAAATGTTCTACATGTTTTCAAAGCCTGTCGACTGGTCACACCATCAGTGGCGTAACGTACACCCCCGCATCACTGGGGTCCAGGGTTCTAAGGGGCCCAAAACATGACTGCCACCAAGTACCTACTCTTTATAAAATCCAACTGGGGAGAGGGCCCAAAATCAGACTTTGCAGGGAAGGCCCAAATGTTCTCAGTTACGCCACTGCACACCATATACCATTTTCTTCATCTCTTGTATACAATGTGATAATAATCAAAATTCCTCATTGAAAATTCTGTAAAAAAAAATAGCCACAGATCAGAATGACTTCAAATTTGAATTGGATACTTGAAGAAGAAGGAAATGGTATGGCATAAGAATAAAATTTCCGAATTTATCAATAGGTGGCGCGGTAAGATGAAAGATGACACTCCCTTGCACATTGCAAAACCAGTGATGTAACTGCTCAAGAAACATTTTGTAAATGATGGAATAATCAGCCGTCATTTCTAACAACCTGATCTTTAAGATCCCCAGACATCAATCCTTATTATTTCTGGTTGTAGGGTCCTCTTAAAAATACTGAGTTCAGTGGCACGATTGCAAATTTAGATGACTTGAAGGAAGAGATTACAACACATTCACAATGTGATTTCATAGACCCTCCGTTCTGCTGTTTATTGGTTTCAGATTGTGGCGGAAAATGATGGGCAGCATATTGATCATGTCTTGCACAAGTCTAACGATAGTTAATATGCGTTTTCATTGTTGTTTTGAATGGGGGTTTTGGCCCCAAAACAGTAAACTGATTTTTTTCATCTAATATGGTACGAACTTGCCTTGTTGTTCATTAACACTGCTACAACTGTTGAAGGACTTGGAAGTTCCTTTTCCGTCAAAAAAACTGAAACAATCAAGCACATCGAATAGCTCAGTGTGTTTGAGGTGCAATTCATACCAAAGCCGGAGTAATTCGATTCAAAATGTCACTTGTAGTCGAATCCACTTTCGTTTTGCCGCTTACAGAGTTATATACGAACACACTTTGGAATTTTTTCTTATGGCATACCATTTCCCCGTTCTTCAAGAATATTTGGCTCAAATTTGAAGTCATTCCGACTAGTGGTTCCTTTTTTTACAGCACTTTGAAAGTGGAACATTAATTATAATCTCCTGTATAAGAAATATTAGTTTTATAGACAACTAATGTTATTAAACCTTGTCCTCAAATCGATTTTGAAATTGATAATTGCTCAATATTACACAAATTTCGAAGCTTAGCAAGGGTAATTCACAAAATATCTCTTGTTTGGCACAAACAAACATGCTAAAAATCTGTAAGAAAAAAATTCCTGATTAAAACAGAAATAACAAAGCCCCATAATAATAAAAAAATGTATTGTTTCTTTTCGATAACAATTGCCTTTTGTTTTAAAATGTTGTTTTTGCATGTAGTGTTGTGTTTAAGCCCTCCACCATCAGGCTATCCTAATTGACAAAATCTTATTATACGGATCATTTCCGCCGTTTACCGATACGGCGTGTTTCCGATATTATAATTATGTCGTCTTTTGTCAAAGGAAATTTCTTATAAGCGCTATGTTTCACCAGAAGCCTAAACAAAGATTAATTTTCGCAACTTAAAACATTTCTTCATGCCGATAATGAAACTGCTTCGAAAAAAAAAAAGAAAACTATATAACAAAACTTTGAAGTTTTTTATTGATTTCTCACCGAAATTTCATAATCTCTTTTTCTTTCAATCATAAAGAATGAGCGCAAATAATTTTTTCCCCCTTTCTTTGCTCTTCAAAGTCTCAAATTTTGCAGTCTTTTTTGAAAGAGTAAAAATCGATAAAACGTCATTATAACTAATTGTGCCGGTTTGAGAATCATAAAGTAGGTGATTCGGCTAAAAAGAAAAGAGTATTTGTCAAAAGTTGACTCAAAAATCAATTTCACCTTTTAAGTATTACCTGATTATTTAATTAGAAGCTTTTCGGAAGTCTTTGTACGACATTTTTTTTTTCTTTTCCTTTTTACATTCCTTTTTTGTTTTTTTTCTGAATAGATCATAAGAAAGATTCATAAATTTTGAAAGCGGAATATTAGATTAAGAAGGATTTTGGCCTTCGGGAACTTTTCTGGGAATTCAAAAGAAAATTATTATACTTTTTAACGTGAAGGGAAAAGGAAAAGAACGACGTGAAAATGATAAAAATATGAATAAAAGAATAATTAAAGTTCTATTAATGGCGTTTCGTAGCTAATTAACTTCGTATTCGGAGAAAATTATATGTTTAAGAGTGGCTAAATTAGAATATTCGTTTTAATTCAAAATAAATTTTGCGATATATTTATAGAATTTTGTGTGTGTGTAATGAAATTTTTCTTTGGCACGTAAGAAATAATGTCTAGTCAAATTAACTATCGTGCTTTCGACACTGTAATAAGTTGTTATAGTATTACTTAATTTTATGCATATAATAATTTATTTGACTAGTATCATATTAGAAGCCATGTGACCGAGTGGTAGCAAACGCTATTCCACACCACAAATACGGGGTTCAACCCCTGGACTGGGCTAGGTCGATTGAGCCTTTCATCCCTTCAGTGAGTCAGTAAATGAGTTCCAAGCTTGCTTGAGAACTAAACACTGGGTCTATGCTTCTGATTAACCACCTCTTCGGAACATCTGTTCATGCATCTTAGTGCCCAAGGTTACGAAAACTGAGAGGGGCACAGTAGGCTTTAGCCCTCACGGGCTGTTGTACCACTGAGTTTAGTTTAGTATCTTATTAACTATTATTTTAATAAGATTAAAAATTCAATATTTATGTTGCTACAATGTGAACTGGCTTTTTTGAAATTGCCGATCTTTTGAAGACTAATTTTTTTTTGTCAGAATGCAACGTATTGTTCCGCTATGAAGTAAGGCCGCGGTAGCCTTGTGGTCAAGATCGCAGACTCGTGGCTTGCGTGTCATGAGTTCGAGTCTAGTGCCGTTGAAGACCCGCCGTGAGGAGAGGGCCACTGCACGTTAAAGCTTTCGCGGCTCAAACGTCCTTCCGTTGGTGTAGAAGTTAGGAGAGGGAGGTTAGGGGGTGCCAACTCAGGTGTCCTCCTCACTTGACAATGGTTCAAAATTACGATGTCCGTCGCCAGTAGCCCTAGTACAGCTTTATAGTGCGTCACGGAACACACACGGTAATCCCTCTCTCTAGCAATGAAGTAATTGTACGCATTTTGAAATTTTTCGCCATCTCAATGCATAGGAAGAAGGAAAAGTAGTTTTTATCTCATTTCATTTATAAAAGGTATTATAAAGGTTTTCGTTCATATAAATTGAGAACACTAACAAGAGTTTTTTTAATTTTAGGAACATTCCTAAAATGTGAGTTTATTTTTAAGCATAATTGTGCTATATTTTTCAAAATATGTATGTTGTTGATTGATAAGATATTTTTTTGAACATATAGTACATTTCTTCTCGTCTCATATAAACGAGAAAAAAAAAATGTTAAAAAGTGTTTGAGGTGAGGTTTTTGGAAAGATGTGCTCCAGAGCATGCATTGACTGTTACTTCTTCTACTCTTTTACCCATCTTTTTGACCCTAAACTGGTTTGCCCGTACATCGTATGGGCTACCGAAAGCTACCTACAATCGATTTGCCCGTATGGTGAACGGGCACACTAAAATTTTCTTATTTCAATTTCTGATTTAAACATATTTTAAATTCTTAAGTATTCTAGAGTATTTTTAAGCGATGTAGTTTGTCCATGGTACTGAAATACTTCTGTTTCTTTGTGGTGAAGGTAAGATTTTTTCATTGAAGGCAGGAATTTAGATTAGAGAAAATATTCGATAAAAAAATAAAAATCATTTAAGAGTTTTTGTGTTCCACAATTATAAAATAAAAAATTGCGTGAAAACTTTAAAATTGAAAATAAATAACATTCTTCATTTTCGCATTTTGTTGAGTATTATCTTTAGTTATCTGCAGTAAAAAATTGTGCCCTTTTTTGGAGCATCTTGGGCGAAAAATCGACCGCTTAAGCAGGGTACTCAATCTTTTTTTCTGCAGGGCCGCATACATATGTCAGCCATTTCACGCGGGCCGCATACTTATGTTAGCTATTTCACGCGGGCCGCATCATGAGGTTAAACGGGGGGGGGGGGGGAGAAATGCCTGAAGAGCAAGATAACATTAAAAATTTAAAATATTTGGAAAATTGTTCAAAATCTTATAACTCCTGTTTCGCTTTTTTAATTATTATTTTTATATTTTTTATTTTTGTCACTAACACTAAATTAAAGGAACTTAAGAAACACTCTTCACAGTTTTTGCATCATTAAACGTTTTATATATGATTCCAATAATATTACAAACTTCTTAGGGTGTCCTTGTTATTACTGTGACATTACCACTGACAAAACACTTTGTTGCTGTTGCAAAGAATATTCAATAAAGCCTATTTATATATATCATCTCTTGAAAGAGGAAAAATGTCATTGAATGATTCCTGATTATTGATATTTTTTAAATACTGCATTTTCGTGTCAAATCAAGCAATTACTGGTCCATATTTGTTTTTCACTACGAAACAGTCAGCCTCCAAATCGTTCGAATATCTTTCGCTTGCAAGGTATGAAAGATTGTTCAAAATTAGTTACACTCATGAAATTGTCATTACTCCACTGTTGTCTGTTATCACTAACCGTAACCGTTACAAATAGACAAAGAATATCAATTCGCAATCGTACGTCATCGACAGCAAAAAAAGCAAAATTGATATATTTGATTTCTTGGCAAAGAATTTCCTTCCAAATTTTTAATACATTGTCTTAAATAAAAGGATTTCTCAGAGTAATGGATCATGATGAAGCACTTAAAAAGGCTCAGTGGGCCACAGGTTGAGTATCGCTGGCTTAAGGGGTTAATACAGGTGAATTGCGGCAATCTTCGGAGAATTTTTTTGTTTCTTTTCCTCTTTTCCCCCCTAAAAATAGCTTTTACCGTGTATGTCAAAATTTAATGTTCGCAGCAATTTGATTTCATATAAACTGTTTCTAATGCATACATGTTTCACTACAAAACACTAGATAACATTTTAATTTCTCAATATAAAGTACGATATTGTGCTTTCAACTTTTTTCAAAAATATATAAACTTGATTATGAAAACAGCACTAAGTTAAACGAATATATTTGACATATTTTCTTTAAAATCTACCAATGCTATTAACGCCTATTAAATAAGCGAGATCAGCATCTATCTTAAACTATTCCATTTTGTTCTACATTACTTCGCTAACTATACTTTACAGTCATTAGTCATAGACTAAAGACTTTTAAAACAAAACTGAACTACAGCCGGAGTTTTCTCTTCTTCCAAAGGGGACAGCACTATCAATCGGCCATTCCCTAAATATTTCTGGAGGGAGTCTTAAGTTTATTCTGGTGTACAGACTTCAGTTAAGGAATGCTTCGTAATTGTTCCTAAACTCTAAGGTATTGGTTTTTGCTCCGTTTCCTCTCGGCAACAAATTAAGGATCGAAGACTTTGCTGTAAGGGGTGGGGAGTGAGGAGTTTAGGAGTGTGTTCGAAACTCATTTCGAGAGTTAAGGAAGCGCACAAGACATTCCTTAACATCTAACTGTTGTTTTCTGATAATTGAAGCTTCGACTGGAAAGGTTGAGCTAGGAAGTGATCTTTCAATGAGTAAAATTTCTCGTTTCCAAGCGGAAGGTATCACGTAGATACAACTATGTCAGTTTAGCTCCAGTACATGGGCTGTTGTCCTAGGTTGTAATGGACGTTTAGCGGCAATGGAGAGTTTCTGTTTTACGGAAAAAGAATTTCTAATCGATCTTGAGCGTTCATGAACCAGACGAAACTTGCTTTTAAAGTTTTTCTTTTAAACATTTTGTTTGTTTGATTCAGTTTTTTGTTTCATTCTTTAGATACCAATGGGCGATGGATGGTTTTTTATTCCTATAAGTATTTGCTCAATATGTAACAACGTTTAAAATATTATAAATAAGGTCGGTGACTTATTATTTAATGAATATGTGAGATTGCATCCTTTTAAATTATTATACTTCCTTAATTAATTAATTTTGTATTCGTAATTATTATTATCATTTTGGTGATTTGTAGTTTATTCAGATTTTAAATTAATTTCCTGATTATTTTATTAAATTAATAAATGAGCTTACCATTTCATACATACAAATAATTTATTTATTATGTACTATTACGTATATCCTGTGTGGAATATACTATAT
>BMAO01001272.1:0-32195 GCA_019973975.1 Trichonephila clavata
CTAATCCTTTCTTCTGTCTGTGTTGTATGCCCCCAATAAAAATCGATCCTTTTTCCAAGTTACGTATAGTGATCATGCACGATCATCGTGTCTACTTGACTTCGGGCTGAAGTGTTATCTTTGTGTTGTACTTACGGGACGTCGGAAGTGAAAGATTAATGAATAAGAGGAAAAGCTTCAAACATGGACGCCATTCATCTAACAGAAATGCCTATCTAATTTGCGATTTGATCATCCTGTTTAATGGGCTAAATTCATATGAAGGCCAAATCATTTATGCAATCACGTGTTTTTCCGTTGAAAGCAAACACTTAATTAGTCTTATGTTGTTGTTTTATTAGTAGAATTTCAAATTTGATAACTGATTAGAGATGTTCAAACATTAATATTCTTCAAAATAATTTTTAAAATTAAGAAAAATATTCTTATAATACACATGGAATTTGAATACAAGTGCATTTTGTTTACATACATACGTTATTATTACAGACAATTGAGAATATATACCTTGATCACCTTTTCTTTGAGAGAAACAATTTAAATTTTAAGTTTAATAAAGCGCATAATTTGACACATAATGCTTCATACTACAAGAGACGTTCCGAATGTAAGTTTCATCATTTTCCCCCGAAAGTTTTATGACCAAAAAAACCCCCACTATAACATTGTGAACATTGTTACATTGAGGCAATTGGCACAGCATGCAATTAATTTGAAAAAACTACTATGGTAAAAAGTGGTGCACCGATATGCAAGGAATTATAACGCGACCTGTTCCACTTCAGGGTTGTTTTGAATTTTACGTCACGAGATTCCAAATCTCAATACAGAAATACAACTTTAATAAGTGAAAGTCCAAAGGGGTAATGTTGTTTTCCTTCGTAGATGTTTAGGAATGCTCATTTTGTCCTTCGTCTTCCACAATCGTCTTCTTTCTCTGAACATGTAACGCCATTGAGAACAACCATTTAATCAGACATGACCTCTTCAGCATGTTTGTCATCATCGATGATGGACAGAATATTCCCTCGTGCGTATTCATAGCTTATAACAAAAACTCGTGCTTATACCACAAAATAACACGCACACTCGTTGGAGACCATGTTGTCAGCACATGTCCCTCTACCATAGTGATTTGTACTCACTCGAGCACGCCGGTCTGCTGCTATCTTTTCTTCTATGTTCTGCGTAAGCGTCCTTTCTTCTACGCTAATGATCCTTCTATCAATGAACTAGCAACGAATGTTGTTTCCTTTGGAGAATGTTTTTTACCGGGTGCACCAACTTCCCTTAAAAAATGATGTAACTTACTTTAGAAACATTGTATTCCTTATCGATTCTCAAGCTGCCATTTTGACTCTAATAAACTCAAGATATAATGAAAATGCTCTGTTGAATTCCTGTAGAATGAAAGTAGTTGAACTTGGGAAGTCTAGAGAAAGCATTTCCAGTGGATTCCCAGCCACTGTAACATTTCTGGAAATGAGAAAGCAGATAGGTTTGCTAAAGAGGGGTTTCTCATGTCCCAACCTGACTCTCCATTGCCTCTGCGTAACATCAAAAGAATCATTTACAGTAAACTGCAAATTCATAGAGTCTCCTGCATGGTGAAGCAGCTGCAGGTAAAAGGTGGAATATCTTGCTTAACCAAAGTGGTAGAGTTTCCATTTCCCTGCCTCGATCTGTTGTAGTTGCGTGCTTTCGCTTATTTACTGGAGGACGTGACTACTTGCAAATTCATTTACATCGCATTGGTGCAAAGGATTTTGCTTGGTTGCCCTCTGTGTAACAAGGGTGAAATGGATGGTGACCATTTCAGACACTGCCTTATTGTTTTAAAGACAACTCTACGGAGACAAATTTTAATTCTTGTTATGCTTCGTCATCATCTTATTGAGCTGCTCGTCAATTAATGGCAGAGATGCCGAAGACGGGAGTAGGATAAAAAATAACTTTCTAAACGCCTTTCCAATCTCATAAGTTTCATTTTGTTTTCATTATTTATAGTAAAAATACTTTTTTCCCTCAAGGCAATAAAACAAAACAGTAATATGATGCAAAATCTTACTAATTATTGCTTGAGAAATTATGAACCCAACATTGTGATGTGCTTCTGTAAGATGTCAAAACATAAGTAAAAAAAAAAGAAGTATAGTTCGAAAAACTAAAAAACACCTTTTTTTAAATAAATAATCGAAATAATTTGTAACTTAATATTTTAATGGCTAAATCGTGAATTAGTCACCAAATCTGGAAACGGGATCTGGAATTAGTCGCCAGATGCGGGAAGGGATTTGAAAAGGGAAAATCGTTAATCCTGCTGATCCGGATCAAACTAAACAAACTTACTAAATTATTGTATTATCATCGGTCCTGGAGAACTGAGCAAAATTTGGAGTTAATCTGACTTTTAAAAGGGGTAAAAATTGAATTCAAAGATTCAGTTGCATACAAGTGAAACTTATAAAAGCGTGTTAAAAAATAATTACTTTTTAAATAGAATTTTTAACTGAGTTAATTATTTTTTAAATTAATACTTTTCATAAAAACATCAATTAAGGACAATTATCATATCTCTAATAAATCTGTTCAACCTTTTCTTTTTATTCCTTTTCATCCTAAGTATACAATTTTAAAATATTTTCATAAAAGTAATCGAATTTCCATTTAATAAATTCCCCAATTTTTTTATAATTGAGTTTTGTAAGGAATAACAAATAAAATCAGTGTGTTAAAAAATCGTAAAATCATTTTATAAAATAATAGCTATGAAATAATATTTTAAGAGCATAAGCTCGAAAAAGAAAAGACGAAAAGTATGTTTTTCACAATCTTCCTAGAATGACTAATTACGAGCAGGACTCGTCAAAGTAACTTCGAAATTCTTCTTTGCAATTCAGATCATTTCGATGTTTAAATGCATTTATATTTATGAAAAATATGAACAAATTATTGTCCGTTTATTATAACTATTAAGTAAGATCCTTGTAAGATGTTACGGAGTCGGCACTAATGGGCCGAATTCCTATTAAGAAACTAATAGTTTCGCAACGGTCACTTAAATTATCGTGGGAAAGTGTCCAGAACTGGATTATGTCAACACATGATTTCGAGGGGTGGGGAACAAGTCAACCTTAGACCTTACTATGGTCAAGGTTTGTAAGATACTGGTAAAGGCCTTACGGCAATCTCCGACTCCAAATTCATCCTACAAGGAGTAACAAGGAATCAATTGTTGAAAAGTTATCTCGGCTACATCCGGCAGAAATCATTCTGTATCACATGCTTCCTTTGAATGTATGACATATTTAACCTTCAAAGAGACACAATCAGACGAAATCAGACAATCGCTCTTGGATAAGAACAGACTTCAAAATACTTCTTAGATCTTGACCTTAAAAGTAACATTGCACAATGTCGTCTTGAGAACCAAAACGTAGACTTCTCACAAGTAACCAACACTGCCGTAACATCGGCTCTCCACCTCACTGGCAAGTCTTACCAATGTATTCAATTTTATCATAAAATGCTTCAGTTGAAGCAATAAGTGCAGTTTTTATTTATAAAAAAATAATTGTTTTATGAAAAATTACTTGACTTGAATATTTACCGATGCATGTATTACTTAGATGAGTGCTTCTCTAAATTTCAGTAACTTAATTTTCAGGCATAATATTCGTCGCGCTATTCTCATACATAAAATTATGTCCCCTCAGGGGGCTCACCTTCTTTAGGTGAGTACGGGTGTCACAATCCCTAGGTGCCCTAGTGATCTTTTCCTTTTCTCACGGGGTTTACTGTCTTTGGTAAACATGGGCTTCACGACCCCGGGGTACCCTAGTGATCCTTCTCTATTTTCGACCCTCTTTCTTGTCATTCAATTAATTCTTTCTTTCTCTTCCCGTCTAGACCACAGATATTAAAACAAATGTTTGGCGCAGTATAGCCGAAATCGGCTCTTGCGCCAATAAACCCCAAAATCACTCAATCACTCACATAAAATTATGAATTTAAAGCAATAATAATGTACTTCGATGCTAAAGTTACAATGCTACTTTCATTATAAACCACACAAATTATCAAGATAAGTATTAAATTTTGTATATGACAAGCCCATGAGAGTCACTAGTAATACTTAATTTGTTTTGATGTGTAACATCTCTCCTCTCGGTAGCTGGAGATTTGTGGGAGTGATTTCGTGAAAAGGGGCGGAAACGTGTAACAGGAAGTTGGGGAAACGCGTGATATTTAATTTGACCAACAGCGCGTTTGGTGGTGTCTCTTCCTTACCCTCGCAGTGAAGTTCTGTTTTTTCTCCTTCTTTCGGAAGGGGCTCCAATCCCTCCCCTTGCGATCTAGGCCGTGGGATCTTTGATTTTGATTTGTTTTCTCACTTTAGGATCAGAGAAGAAGCTAAGACCTTAAGCTGGGATCTAGTAAAGACATATCCACGTGGGGTTCAACTCTAGTAGCCCTCAAGCCGCCGGAATTTTTTATATTGTTAAATTTAGCATTTCAAAAGATTCTAATTTGAAAACTCGATTTCGTTTGTACTTGACTCTAAATACACTTCGCACATACCGGCAAGTCTTATTAGACTTCACCAAGAATAAACTTGCGATTCGTACTCTCAATTGTAAAAGTCTGAGGGCACACAAAACTGATTTCTACGTTATTTCACAAAATTGTACGTTACTCATGTAGGTTGAGACGTGGTTAGATAATGACGAAAAGTGTTTCGATACCTAACTTTGATTGCTGCGTACATTTTAAACGACCGGGTCACAGAGCAGCTGGTGTTGCGATCTATCGAAAACAGAACAACTCACATGTTGTGGCTCCTCATATGGATATTACTTATCGTCAAACAAGTGGACTGGGTATTGTTAGTCTAGATATTGGGGATATATGTGCGGCAGAATGCTTATTTGAAAAGGGAAAAACAGTGATTTCGGTGGTCGTATATATTTCTCCGAAACAAATGGTTCAAAAAATTAAAGATTTCCTGCATTTTTTACTTTTAACATATACCAAAGGTAGTTCTGCTCCTTTAAAAAAATATATCTCGCTTTCTATGATTTTGAGGGGAGATTTTAAAGCTAACTTCAATTTGCTAGAAGCCGAGCCACTCATAGCTTTTTTGAATGATGATCTCAAGCTCGAAATGAACACAAATCGAAATGTTTGGACAACTAACAGTGGTATTGTTATTGATGCTATTTTTCAACGGTTTTTAAATACTTTGAAAACACAAGTATATGAGTCATATTTTAGTTATCATAAGTTATAATTACCGCTCATCCACAAAATTGAGCATGAATAATTATTTTTAATAAAAAGTTGCATTGCTCCTTGTGTTAATTAAATAAAATTTTCATTAAAGATATAAATATTCCATATAAAATTATTTACAATCATACTCGATTCATTCTTTTCTGGGTTTAAGTTGCTATTGCGAAAAAGCAACTTCAACGAAAAGTTAGAGAACTTTGTCTTAGTTATTACACTCATGTCCATAAATTAAGGATAATTCAGAATCACACAGAAATTGAACTTTAAAATAAAAATTTCACCTGTAGAATTATCGCACACATCTTGAAGAAGAATATGCAAACTACAGGAAACCACCAGATGGCGCGGATAGTACGTCATAATGACGAGAGTGTAAGAGAGGGGTATATATGGAATGGTGGCAAAGAAGTAAAATTGTTCACAAGCGCTTTAAAAGCCTTTAAGTGCAATAAACGCATAGTTATGGCACAAAGGAAGGATTTGGATGATTTTTACATGGTAGAATTATCGGACGACTGGAATGTGGACGTACCCAGCTGGAAGTATCCGAGGAACTTGGAATCGCCCAGAGTGTCATCTCCAGGCTTTGGCAACGATTCCAAGATGATGGTAATGTGAGTACATGTTACAGCACAGATCGCCCCCGAGTTACAACGCCAAATGAGGACCTTCATTTGGCAGTTACTGCCAAAAGAAACAGACGGAGCAGAGCATCAGACCTATCTCGTCAGCTCTCTTCAGCTACCGGTACGACAGTTTCAAGGCAGACCGTGTACAGACGCTTAGGGCACATTGGTCTATATGCTCGTAGGCCTGTCAGATGTGTTCCCCTTACCGCAACTCACTGTCGCCTGCGATTAACCTGGAGTAGAGAGCTTGCATTGTGGACTCCGCAACAGTGGTCTTGTATGATGTTTTCCGACGAGTCCAGGTTTAGTTTGCAGTCTGTTTCTCGCCGGACTTTCATATGGAGAGCGCCAGGTACCCGTTACCACCAAGAGAACACCATTAAAGGACACTTTACGGTGGTGCAGGATGGCTCGTTTGGGGAGGAATTATTCTTGGTTCCAGAACTGACCTGCATGTTCAGAGTGTAACGATGACAGGCCACATCTATTGGGATGTCATTCTGGAACAACATGTACGTTTTTTTCGGGGCGCCATGGGTGCTGAATTTCTGTGTATGGATGACAACGCCTGTCCTCACCGTGCAAACATTGTAGACGAATGCCTTCAATCGGAGGATATCACCCGTATGGATTGGCCAGCATACTCAGCGGACTTGAATCCTATATAGCATGCGTGAGATATGCTTGGCCGACGAATTGCAGCCCGTCAACCCCCTCCCACCTGTCTACCGGAACTTCGGAGGGCATTGCTTGATGAGTGGTGTAATATTCCCTAAGATCAGATTGATAATCTGATACTCAGCATGCGTAAGCGTTGTAAAGCCTGTATTGCATCGTCCGGGAAACATACTACGTATTAACTATCATACTAACCATGTTATACTGTTTTTTGTAAATAGGTTCTTTTTTGAAATTTGCTCCAGGAGAAAAAATCACACTTTTTATTAATTATGTCAAACATATAGCATCTTGTTTGCTCTTTACCTTTTGTTTAATAAATATACTTTACAAATAAGTCAAATTTGTTTTGCTTCTGTCTCTTTCTTTACCTGAACTTCATTATCCTAAATTTATGGACATGAGAGTATATAAAATTGCTTAAAAACAGTGATTATATTAACATAAGTGTAATGAAATAGTAATTGATAAATATAAAATACAAAACACTTGTACTATTATACAGAACTTACACCAAAATTTCAGTTAATTACTTTCAAAACTTTTTTAGCAGTCGCTGTCTCCGTTTGAATACTTTCAAAAAAACCATTTCAAGTAAAACGCGTTTTAATGTATGACATCTTGCTTAAAGTAATGGCTTCCGATTTTACTAAAGCACTTGTAGTTTTTGTTCTACTAAACGGAAAATAATAAACTTGATATTTTTATAAAGCTAATAAGATGGCCTATAAAATGATATCATTAAAAAATTCAGTTTTTTGCAAACATCACAATTTTAGGTCAGTCGGATACCTTAATTATCTAATACTTTTTGCCATGCTGATACGATTTTAAAAATATTATATTAGTGTGAATATGCATTTTATTTTTATTTTATTAGAATGTATTTTGTTCTGCTTCTTTTCAGTAAATGGATCATTATTTTAAATATTTTATTTTTGACTTGCCATATGCTCCTCCCCTCACGTAATATTATCAGCCCCCCAAGTGGAGCGTGTCTCACAGTTTGAGAAACACTGACTTGTATTAACCGTTTTATTGAAGATGGATAATCAAATCAATGTTTGGTCGAATTGTCGATTTTTTAAGAGGATATGTAATAAGATTGTGCACACCTCTCTATTTCTCTTTCAAGCGATGGAAGTATTATTTTATAAGTGATAAATTGTTTTTTTTAATAATACATACTGTGTAAAAAATTATTATTACGTAAATAATTTACTCACAATCGTTTTAAAAATTACGTAACGACAATAATCAACACATTCTTGTGTAGTCAGATTTCTAACAACTTTATTTAAAATCAACGCCCAATTATACATCATGCAAAAGAAATGAATTTACAATTATGTTTTGCGTACACCAAATTCCACTATTTATTGTGCAGCAGCTCTACAATACCACTATGCAATTATTTACATAAATCTGAGCAATTTAACACTAGGAGAAGCAGTATAACACTGAAGGGAGGGTGAAACATCCATTTCGAACATATATTTATGCACACAGAATAACACGTATTTATTGAAATCAAATAGTTTGTAAATAGAATGCGACTTTCTCGCAATGAAGAAGATAAATAATCTCGTTAAATATACACTGTACATCGGTATGGAATTTGCCAGCTCAGATAACAGATTTTGATCCATGAATTTTAAACGAAAATCATCAAAGCACATGAAAGCAAATTCAAGCACTGATAGCAGTTTTATCTTGGTTCGTGCTTGTCCACGTTTTCTCGCTGAATGATCTCTTCAAAATCTTCTTTTCGGATGGTCTAAGTGTCCGAAGAGGAATGTGGCTGCCTTTTAAATTGGAGGATCCTGTCATCATCGTTGAAGCGTGTGCATCTAATCGTAATCGACGTCTGTTGCACCATAGAAGCTGGCGTAAGTCAGTCTAAGTGAAAACAAGATTCCGTAAACATTTGAGAACAATTAAATAATCTCACTTATTTATAAAATTACTAAATTTTTACACAAATATAAAGTAATCAATTTATAGTGAGTAGACAGTGCTAATCAATGAAAATGCAAGGTATCATAAAAATTTAAACAATAATATAAAGTTAATTATTAATAACTAAACAATAACAAAATTATTTAATTTATACAATAACAATATTAATTAAATGAAACAATAACATTATTAATTAATTAAAACAATAAATAACAATATTAATAAATTTAAACAAAAATAACAATATTAATTAGTTTAAACAAAAAATAACAATATTAATTAATTTAAACAACAATAATAACAACATTAATTAATTTAAACAATAACAATATTAATCATTTAAACAATAACAATATTAATTAATTTAAACAATAAAATTATTAATTAGTTGAAACACTAAAATTTTTAATTAGTTGAAACAATTACAATATTAATTAATTTAAACAATAAAATTATTAATTAGTTGAAACACTAACATTTTTAATTAGTTAAAACAATCACAATAACAATATTAATTCATTTAAACACTAACAATATTTATTAAATTTTAAACAATAACAGTAGCAAAATGCTTCATTTCCTGAAACCTGTTCAAGCGTTTTGCTCATAAACGCAAAATTTTGTTTCCTTTGCAGATACATTTTAAATCCCCACAGTGCTGAATGAGCATTTATTCTAATAACAACAAGAAAAAAATTATTATTTAAATAAACATTTATTCTACTTTATTTCTCACAAAAACAATGAAAAATTAATTATTATATAATTTTCTTAAAAAGTTCCGTAAAATGTTAATGAGTGATATTCCAATGCTATGAATGCAGATGATATGATTTTTCTTTTTTTTTTTCAATATATTTAGGGTAAATTCAGAGTTAATTATCTATTGAATAATTCTAAAAAGTATAACTCTTTTGAAATTTTACGTTTTTTTATAATAAAAAATTTTGAGCCCACATACTACTTTTAAAAATTAATTATAAAAAAAGCTTTCACAAAAAGTTGTTAAGAATGGTAGACTAATTTCGAAATTATCTTTGGTTAATGTAAATGTTTCTGGAAAAGAAATATGATATCAAATTAGATACATTAATTTGATAGAAGATTTTTATATTTATTTTTGATATTAATTATTCAACTTGATGTTTTTAAGCATATAATTAAAAAGTCAGGAAACTTTTTGAAATAATAATAATTTTCATAATGATATAAATACATATTTCTTACAATAAAGTGTTGAAGCTTAACTAAAGACCCTGTAACTCATTGGGGGTGACGTTCCATTTCTCGTGAGGGTGTTATTTTTTGTGATATTCTACTATTATTAACCCAATCACAATAATTAAGGCAACATTGTTTATATTTAAAAATGTAACTTGCTATTGTTTTCCCAAAAAAGAATACTACAATTTAATAAAAATCGTTCTTCTTATCTGAACTGTTTTTGAAAAAAGGGGAGGGGGAGAAAAGGAGTGAAATACGTTTTTTAAAATTTTGAAATTTATGAGTATTACTATCTAGAGCAAAAAAATAAATATTGAAAACAGGATACCCTGAAGTTGTCGCTCATAAAACAGTAGACAAGAGGATTGACGAAACTATTGGCCATCGACAGCCAATGGCAGCAGAGAAATGCAGCTGCAAATCCTGGAAAATATTCGTCTTCAGTGGGTAAGACGTAATCGGGAGCAAAATACACCAATAAACCAAATATCTGAATGGGTAACCAGCAGACGACGAACAATGCTACTACAATCGCCATCATCTTCACCACCTGTAATTGAAAGATAGTAAAGGCACATTATTGTAATTGTTATTATTGTATAGAAATTTGTTTCACCGTAAGCACTCGTAGTCTTTGATAAATAGCTAAATTCGGATTTGAATACAAAATGTGCCGTATAAATTTCTAATCATAACCCTCCCGCTTTGCTAGGTATTTTACGACATCGTAACCCCATGCATTATTTTTAACTCGTGGTTATCTATGTCCCAGCACTAAGCTTTCGATTTATTGATAAATATTCTTATAGTGCTCACCTCTTAGTTTAAAAGCGACAGAATTTGAATTTATAAGACAAAAGTATATTGTTTATTAATACCATTGTAGCCCCCCCCCTCCTCTTGGATTCGATTTACACAAACTCCATTTTTAGTGGGTCTCTACTAAAAAAAAAGGATATACTTACCTACTTTCACAAATGTGTAGTTTTATTTCACAGGGATATTTTTATAAATACATATAACGCCCCCGTAACATCAATAAGAGCCTATTTCTGCTAAATATATTCTTATGGGATCCTTACTGAACAGAAAAAATATAGGTTTAAGAAATTTAAATTCTATAACACATCACTCAATAAATCCCGGGTCTACTAATAAAATAACAAATTTCAGGCAAAATTCAACTTTGTTTATCAATATATTCTCCTTCAAAAGTGATACATGTAGTTTAGAGGGCACATATTTTTTTATTCCTTTTTTTGTAGAATGATTTGTCTTTACTCTCAAAACAGGCTTCAACTTCGGCAATCTCATTTTCATTGGAAACAAACATCTTTCCCTGGAGCATTGTGTTAAGGTGCGAAGACAGCCAATAATCAATGTGGGCCAGCTCTGGACAGTACAGTGGATGGAAAAGTAGTTCGAAGGGGAATTCGGTCAATGGGACCATCGCTTTCAAGGACTTGTAGCACGGAGCATTGTCTTGGTAAAAGAGCAATTTTTTCCTTTTGCATTTGAAGTCATTTTTTATTTATCTTTTCATTCAGTTGATCCAAATGTTTCATGTATTATTCAATTTAATGGATTTGCTTTCTGAAGGTAGTCAATTTACAAATCATGCTCATCCCGAAATTCGGAGGCTTTAATCCATGTCCGCTGACGTTTGAGTTTTGAGTCGCTTTGGACGGCTTTCACTGACTCCGACCATACAACTGACGATCTTTTTGATTCCGGAGCGTAGTAATGGATACATCTTTCATCCATTGTCAAAAATCTAAGTAAAAAACCCTGTTTATTTTGCTTAAACAGCTCGAAACAGCGTTGAGCGTTGACCTCTGAATCGTTGATGCGTTGTTTTTTCCTATAGTGAGTAAATTTTGAGTACAGCTTACTCATTGAAAAATGTTCACGCATAATACATGCCTTCTGATATCTTCATATCCTGTGCTATTTCAACTTCAATTTACGATCAGCTAAAGGGATTTTATAAACTTTATTTATTTGCTTTTTTATGTTTTCTGGAACAACTGCTGAATTCGTTTGTTATGAGCATTCAACATTGTTTGTGTCTGTGCATCCGAGTTTAAAGTCAGCATGCCACCACCTAACCATTGATGCCGATGAAGAGTCCGAAAAGCACTTGTAAAGCAATTATTTTGCTTGAACAGTATTATTCCTCATCAAATAACAATGTTTGTTTAACACACGAAATCCTTCTTCACCCATTGTTTCTAAACACACAAAAGCTGCTTCCCTAAAACAACTGGAGCTTTCAGGCTAAATAAGATATTATCATGAAACCCACTCTTCAACCCTCCACACCATGCTAGCACTCTGACTTTCAACTTCAGCAAATTTAAGTTCCATAAGCGGTCATTTTTTTTTTTTTTACCAAAATGTTTCAAAAAAAGGGCAGATTTTTTTAATTGCATATAACTAAGAATGTTACTTAACATTACGGGAAAAGAAAATGTTTTTTTTTAAATTTTCCATTTTTAAGTTCACTTTATTTTTTTTATGTTCTATAATTGTGGAGTACAAAAAATCCTAAATATTTTGCTTTTTATACATACACTGCACATATGATGAAGAGTGTTTCATATATTTTAAAATAATTTCTCTCATACTTACAAAAAAAATTCTTATGTTAGTGTCTCTTTTTCAAATGGTTGATGATTTTAAGTATGTGTGCATATGCAATTGGAATAGCATGGAATAATACTTACATTACAATAGGGGAGACGATATTGCCTTTTTTGGATTATCTTTCTATTTTCATTTCTTCCCAAGCAACAAATTACACATTGCCTTGCTAGTCCCTGTCCTTCATCGAATATTTTCAAGAATCTAAATTCCTGCTTACAATAAAAAAATTTCCATCTTCACCACAAAGAAAACCCTGGATTAGAAGTATTTCACTACCATAGAAAAAATACATCTCTTAAAAACACTAGCAGTAATAACCTCACTATAAGAGAGAATGCAAAACATGCTCAAATCCAAGATAGAAAGGAGAAATTGTCATTGCCCGTACATCGAATAAACTGGTTGTGACCAACTTGCGGTAGCTAGTCCACAAAAACAAGGTGAACATGTTAAGGGGTTAACTGGAGAGTTCACTTCTGAGATATATAGAGCAACAAGCGGAAACAGACAAAGAGTATGCAATTTTCTCTCTTCAGACAAATAAATCTCTCCAACAATACCATTCAATAATTTATAAATCAGTTGTACATTTATTTTAAATTATCTTTCAAATTTTTTTCGTAATTCCGTAAATGTTCATGATTCTAAAGATGTTTTTCAAATAAGGGTCCATTACAAATTTATCAACTTTCATCTACTGAAAAATTGACAAATTCGTAGGGTAGTGCAGATTGCTAATGAGAACTATCCCGCGTGCCATAGAATGCCGAGCCCTGGTGTAGATTATCTCTACAAAACTGTGTTAAATTTTAGGCTAATGCATCCGTTTTGGATTAAAGTTACTTAACAGATTGAAAACGAGACACTAAAAAGGACTGAATTATAATCACATAATGTTTACTTGAAACTATAATGGCATAAAAATAATTTTAATACAAGCAGTAATACGGCGATAAAGCCTAAATTTTGCATATTTATCAAAATGCAATTCATAACAATTGAGAATAATTATACAAAACTTAAAAATAATTACAATCGTCATGGCTGAGAATCAACAGCAGTTATGAAATTCACTAATGCATAACATATTATTTCAAAATCTTTCGCCACCCGATATGTCTTCAGAGATAAAATATTTATATGTTGACTTTATTCCATATATTAAAACTTTAGACAGAAGTTATTATGTAGAATATCCTACTTTTATTTACATACCATAGCATAATAATGTTACACGTTTCATACTAATTTTAAGTTTGCTGTCTTTATTGAATGAACGGGACTGATAAATGTAAGTAAACAGAAAGGAGAAGGATGCAGTATTAATTGCTAAGTTGTCGTGGTATTTAATTCATAATATTTACTTGTTTAGCTCATTAAATCTATTAAAATAACACATTTCTATTTGAACAATTTCGAGAATTCCGTTCGTTAGCTTACGAAGTTGATGTAATTTTAATCAAGACAGTTATTCTAATCGAGTAATTTGGTTTTATTGAGGGAGAGGTACATTGCAGGAAAATTTAGGTAATAAAAGAATAGTCCCTAAATGTCTATATTCGACAGAAGTCGTTGATTGCAACACTGAAGCCTACTATTTTAAAAAAATATGGATGAATAAGTTACAAGAGTATTATTTTTTACTGTGCATGTGCTTTCTTTGCAAAATAGATTGAAAAGTAATTTGATATTTAAAGAAATGAATCTTGCTACATGCAAACAATAATCTAGAATAATTGGAAATTTAATATTCTTTTTGATTTGTGTTGCCAACTGGATCTAAACAAAGATTCTTGGTGATGAGTCTCTTAATTTTGAGCCTCTTTCAAGTGAAGAAGTTGATATGTGATCTACACCCCCTCTCCAAACTTCTACTCTACGCCAACGGGAAGATTTTGAGTCACAACACATTTAACTTTTTTAAGTGCATCTACATTGGAAGTCTTAAGTGGTATTAGGTTTCAAGCTCAGGATTAGACAATTTCTCCACAGCATCAACAATATAAAGTGTAGATTAAAAATATGTGCAATAGCGCACTCAGACTAACGAACGCGATTGAAATTGAGCTCAAGCGAATAAATGCTTCCTCGGTTACACAGACATAGTTACTGGCTATATTTCCATCTATCAAATTTCCATCCCTTTGATTCAAAATAAACTTACACCAGGAAGTATTTTCTACGAGGCATAAGAAACCGAAGCCTTGGAGCACCCCAGTTATGAAGCAAACCTCTCTCTGGGATATAATAAAACAGAAGATTTAAGTTGGCAACTGCATTAACTCCTGATGAAATACAGTGTTCTGATAATGAATATTAGAAAATAATAGTTAGAATAATACCTATTGAATATTCAAAAAGGGATTATTACTGAATAATATTAGAGTTATCTTGTTGAGAAAGAAACCAAAGAAATATACTCATACTGCAATAATAATAATATGTAAGTAATTCGAATAATTTTATTAATTTATTTTCCGTATATCTTTTTTTTTTTCATGGAATCGTTCCACAATACCTACAACTTGAAGACGGCTTTAATACGTAAAAGTTAAATGTAAATTCAGCAAATACTATAGGCATAATTATATCTTTTTTCTTACATATATATATATATATATATAATATATATATATATATATATATATATATATATATATATATACAAGGGGTGATCAAATGAAAAGGTACGAAACGACATAAAAATGAAACAGTTAAATATTTGCATATTCCGCCAAGGGAGAATGTAGCGAGACATCTCGGGATGCCATTGGAGACTCTGACTGGGATCGGATCATGTGCGGGTGCCCGCATGCGCAGGAGAGAGCAAAAGCTCTTATAAAAAGCGGCGTCCAAATGATGCGAGCACAGAATTACTCGAGCACAGAAAAAGCATTAACTCCGATGTGTACTGTGAGACACTCCGACGCCTACGCAGGTCCATCAAGAACAAAAGACCGGGGCTGCTCACGGAGGGTGTGGTTCTGCTCCATGATAACGCGCGTCCACACGTCTCCAGAGTCACACAAATGGAACTGGACAAGTTCCAATGGGAGAAGTTGGACCATCCGTCCTATAGTCCGGACATGTCACCCTGCGATTTCCATGTGTTTGGTCCACTGAAGAAACACCTGAAAGGAAAGCGCTTCAACTCGGACGACGTACTCAAGGACACTGTGAAGGACTGGGTCTCGTCACAGCCACAGGAATTCTGGAACAAGGAATCCTGCGGCTTGTTCATCAGTGGGATCGTTGTGCTCAGGCCTATGGTGTATATTTTGAATAAAGTCTATATTTGTACCCACCGTGTCGTTTCGTACCTTTTCATTTGATCACCCTTGTATATATATATATATATATATATATATGGAAAGTTTAACTAAAAAATTATTTGAATAATAAACATAAATAGAGTAAACTCTTTATTGCCGTGGAGGGATTTTAGGGTGAATGGGACTATTTAAAAGTAGAGTGAGTACTGACGTAGATAAGAGCATAAACAAGATGAGAGGCTGGGGACTCCTTGCTGCGTTGATGTCTTTTGTTCCGTCCGATTAGGAATCAAGGGACCGCCATGTTGGAATGGCGATGCAAAGACGATAATAAAGTACTGACATTTAAAGATGGCGTCTTCCTTCATTAACTAGAAGGATTGGAGCCTGAGATATACATAGAGCGAGCACTGACGTAGATAAGAGCATAAACAAGATGAGAGGCTGAGGACTCCTTGCTGCGTTGTTGTCTTTTGTTCCGTCCGATTAGGCACCAAGGGGCCGCCATGTTGGAATGGCGATGCAAGGACGATAATATAGTACTGACATTTAAAGATGACGTCTTCCTTCATTAACTAGCAGGCTTGGAGCCTGTCATATATATATTAATCTTATCGAGAAAATGCTGAGGTAAACTTTGCATTGCTAAAATTTTACTTTAAAAGGGCATGTTTCGAAGATATGAAACTCACTAGCACAAAAAGCAACATTATATAAAAGAGATACTAAGGGTAGTTAAAAAAAAGGATGATTGTATAAAGGAACTCTGTAATGCGCATTCCATTAAAAGCAACATATCTTAAATTTAAACGTTAAAAGTGACTAAATACATTAGATATATATTTAATACTTAGTAAGACCAGCACAAAATTACTTGAGCGAACCAATACAATCCACTTTCAAAGATTTTAGATCTCAAGGTAAACTCTTAACGATCCTTATGATTCCCGTAATCTGTTTGGGAGTTTCGAGAGCTTTAAAGATCCTTTGACATTTCGTATGCATGGGAGAGAAGACGAATAACTCTAGGTAAGAGTTTCCTCTTAATCATTAAACTTCAGATAGATTACCTTAATGAATTAATGAATAATAGAATGAGTGAAATTTTGGCAAAGCTCTAAAATGCTGCTTAAAATTAAATGAACCGTAAGCCAAAACTATTTTCAGTTCAGCTAAATCTTTCTTCCTAAGAATTTGGTCAAAAATATTTCGGCTTAAACATTTTTTCTACAATTATTGTTTCAGAAGATATGATTATATGATGCGTTTTGTATTTCTAGTTATATATTTCATATTATGTATTTGTAAAAAGCAGTAATTTATGTTTGTTTGAATAACATTTTATAACAAATATGCAATTTTATTAAGTTAAGTATTTTAAAATGCTTGTATATAACTGGGATACAAATACAAATAATAAATGTTTCATAACATATGGTGGTGTATTTTTTCATATAATTATTCTGTATTTTTAATTCATTTATATTTTCAGATACCTGTTCACAAATATTTTCCTACTAGTAAAAATGCAATAATCTATAAATTCTAATTCTCATGAATTTCCTTGAATATAGAACAAATACAGTCATTTTCGAATTAATTATATAAGTAATAAATACGCAAATATTTAGGTTTTATAATTAAATATGTCTAACATTAATTATTGATTGAGAAATAGTATGAAAAGGATTGTGAAAAGGGACGTATAAGTAGTCAGTTTTGTTTCTAAGAAACAAATTTTCGAAACATGAAAGAAATAAAAGAATGGATAAATTATTTAATATAATGTGTTACTAACTAATAAATTAAACATTTTCTTTATAATAAAATATTATTGTTAAGTTTGTAAACATTCAATTAAAGGAAAAAAGTTGAAAAACGCTTAATCACAATTATTTATCAAACTTTTTTCTAGAACTCATAAAATTAAAATTATCTTACAATAAATATATTTTCCTACATATATTAATCAATATCAAGAATTAATTTCTTAATTGTTAATATACTTTTATTACTTTAAATGTAGAATATAATGCTTGATAAACATACAACTTAAGCTACAGTTTGACTATTTATTTGAAAATTTGTGATTTAAATACCACAATATTTTTTTCTTTTGTAATGAGATCATAATGTGTATGTGCTATTTGAAGTTTAATTGAAATTAATAATATGAGCTAGGATTTTATCATAAAAGTTTGTTTTTTATAACATAGTAATATTTTATGTTTTTTTATTCAGTCTCATAAAATTGTTCACTTAGGATATGCACCGTTTTGTAATTTTTTTACAAATAAATGAATGCTTTGTCATTAATTTAAATGCTAAAAACTTCAATTAAAATTCACTTTAATTTTGAAAAATATATTAATAAAGAATTGGGTACTTACATATTACTATAACCGTATTGGCAACATTATATGCAACTAAGCACATGGTTGTCATTCAGCGAGAATGTCACATGCAAAATCAGGGTTGCCAACTTGGCGAGTTATCTTGAACGTTAGCATTGTTGCGATAGTACTTAAATTTCGAGAATTGTAAACTAAGAAGATTTTCATCAATATTCTAGCATGTAATATTATGAACTTATAATATTACGTTTAGAATAATGTTTTTGAATAGGAGAAAAACAGTTTTTTTTCCTCTTTCAATTGTATTTACCTTCATTTTAGCCGCAAGTTGTTGACGATCTCTTGAAGGATCTGCATTTCCAGGTAAGGTATGACCCCACATCTTGATGCCGATACTTCCGTATGCGTAGCTCAAGATGAGTATGGGAAATACAAAGGTTACCGAAAACACCACTAAGGTATATACCTTTAAAATAGGAAGAAAAGAAGACACATGTTTTAAATAATCGCATTGCATAAAATTATCAGAGAAACAGTTGTGTCATAATTTAAATTCGTAAGGTTTTTATTAATTTCTTTTAGGATATTATCTCAAAATTTATATTTATTTTTACATTATAGATATTTCTCTGTGTGAAAACCGTAACTGAGGACTTATTTGAAATGGCAACAAAAAAGTAGATAAAATTGATTTCTTTGAGAATTTATTTTTTTAAATTGAGATAATGGTTCTTAATATTGAGAAATTTTCTTGACTAATACAGAAGTACATATAAAAACTCCTTCAATAATAAAAGTAGAATAATAAAAATATTCTAATTTCAATTATAATTCTTAGTATTTAATTATGCATTGCTTAATTTTTTTATTGTTCAATTATTTATTTTTGTCATAAATATAGTTCAATTTTGTTAATGCATTCTTAAATATTTTTGAACTCGAACTTCAAGCTTATAGTAGTATTTTCTGGTTTAAACTAAAAAATAAAAACTTTAAAAGTTTAGCAAAATTTAATGAAATATACCTCTACATTTTTTTAATATTGTGTATTTATTTCTTTTTAACAATTTAACTCTTTCAAGTTTTTTGGTATTATCCTAATCATAAATAAAAAAAAGGTTGTTTTGCTTCATCTTTAACATATTCCGAAATTCCGTATTTATATTTATTCTTCAATTCATGCTCAAAAAAATTCTTATAAATTTTTATTAACAACTTTAATGGATGTGTTTCTAAGATATACTAAGAAAACAAGTATTTTTTAAAAAGTCACTCAAGGATCCTAAGGCTTTGTGTTGAGTATATTTTGAATAATTTAATTCTGTTTGTATTTATCGCATAAATGCAACATTGTACCCAGTATAGTACTTATTGAATTGAAGTACGTTTTAATAATTATTTAGAAAGTAAAATCAGCTTTTTAAGCTGATAAAATAATACTTTTTCCTGTCTAATAAATTTTCACGGATGGGACAGTTTATTAAAAAAGTCTTAGTCAATATCTCTGTTTTTTCTAATTCCATTTTAATAAAAATAGAGGCAAACGAAAGAAGGAATGCAAGAAGTTTTTATGCTAAAACAAATCTATTTCAAAATTTTTGACATTTCCTGTACAAATGAAGATATTTCAATTAAAAAGTTTTTCTTTGACATTTTAATTAAAAACATTTAAGAAAATGCGCACTCAATTCCATTTTTAAAATGTGTTTGTTTATTTCCTTTGAAGTAGCTATTTGAAATGCAGCTTGATTTTAATACACAATAGAAGTATTAGTTTTTATTCTCAAGAGTCTCAAACTTTTGCATTATTTAGTGAGTGTTTGTTTTTAGATAATATTACTTTTTATGATAAATCTCTCTTGAAGGAAGAGCATTTTATCAAAATACTATAAATATAAGATAAGATAAAGCAATCCTGTCAATAATTCGCTACGTTTTTTTTTAAAAATCAATTGTTTTTACTTTAACTTAAAACAATAATTAAGTTAACTACCGACTGTTATTGTTTAAATATACTTTTTTATGAAAAAGGGTTGTGTAAAAAATAAATTGAAAAGAAAGTTCTTTCCAATATATTAAAAAGAAATACTTTATATTTTACATCTAAGTTTTTTTTTAAATATTCAGATAAAAGAAGAATAAAAAAGAAAAGAAATGTTACAATTCATGATTGTGGAATGTATTCATGTATTTGTAAATAATTTTTTTTTCATAAAAATGTTTATTGTTATCTAATAAAAATCAGATACTGCTATAAATACCTTATTAATCAACCATACATTTCAAAGGTGACTTTTTATTATAATATAAAAGAAATGCAAGAAATAGTACTAAAATATCAATTATTACAGACAGCAAAATTATTGTTCCATAGTACTTGTATAATTTACTACAGTGAATTCTTGACTGGAAACGATACTCTCTTTCTTAAATTCTGGTAAGAAAAGGAAGTTTAAAATAAATCTCTTTGACGTACTTTGCTCCAACCCCCTGGTGGGTAGCCTAGTGGTTAGAGCATCGAACTCCAGACCGGAGGGCATGGGTTCGATACCCGATGCCACTAAATACCACCGAGTATAGACGGAGTACGTGCTCGTTAAATCAGTGGTTCCGAAAGTCTTGTGGGCGGTTGCAGCGGAAACCATGAGTGCAGGGGGCTGGAGAATATTTCCCTCCCTTCAGTTCCATGCCAAAATTGTGGAGGTGGAGATAGATGGTGTCGCCATCTATCGTTAAGAAGTCCAATCTGTCTCACAGGCAATGGCAACTTTCATTCCTTCCCTGCGGGAAGGACACGACAACAACATGCAGAGTAGTGTATGTCGCAATTTCCACGGGAGTGCGAAAGTAGCATCCAAAAATTACATTTATATCAAAGCGTAAAACATAAAATCAGTATGCGTAATAATATATCAAGTGCTATTATATTATAACATCTTTAAATTAAAATGTTTATTAATTTAATTTTTTAATTTACCGTTTTCTTAAAATAGATATTTTTAAGAAAACGTATTTCTAAAAGTCTTAAAACTGCAATTAGACTTTTCCCCCTTTTCGATTCCCTAACACAACCCTATCACCTGTCAAAGAAAATTTATGTATCTAACTTTATCCCGTCTGCCAAGATTACCGAGTCAATCGCACCAGATGGCCCATCAGGGAATTGAATGCATTAACTTAGATTCTTAGAATATATGGATCTAGATTATTTTTTTCAGGAGCTTATATCCTTGGAAAGGCGCAGATTAATCTTTTAGTTCTTTCAAAAAGAAAAACCTTGATACAAATAAAATATTTCTTAGGCTGGATCAAAAGATTTATTCGCATGGAAATTGCATCTGAAAATTTATTTGCGCTTTTAAGTAGAAATTTCAAAAAAGGTTTATATCTTATATCATGTTAAATGCTTATATAATGAGATTTTCAGTTAATTCAAATTTAAATAAACCCTCATGCTGCAAACACTGATCAATTTTCCATTAAATATTTTACTAATAATTTTTTGGCCGTGTTTTTAATTTTACCAATAATTTTTCCGTTAATATTTTTACTAATTTTTTGGCCGTGGGTAGCCTAGTGGTTAGAGCACCGACGCCAGACCGGAAGGCCTGGACTCGATGCCCGATGCCACCAAATACTCACCAAGTACAAACGGAGCATGTGCTCGTTAAATCTGTGGGTCTGAATAGTGTCGCCATCTATCATAAGCAAAATCATGCTGTCACCTTCATGGGCTCAAAGCTTAGGCTAATGACAGACGTATATCTAGCCCGTTGCAATGATGAATTTCGTGGGCCTCGATCTGACTACTTCAGACAGGTGGCATAAGCAACTACAACAACTATTAATTTTATTTAAACACCATTTTTATACAGCGAGTATTGATTTATTCATATAAATTTCAGTTGAAATTCATATTTCAGTTCTTATAATATATTTCAGCTATAAAAAGAGCTAGTTTAAGCTTTCAGCAAGGATAATCTATATACTAAAAGAATCAGCAGAAAGTTATCGAATAGATAACATTTTTAGCCAAATTAATATTGAGTATTCTGATTTGTAGATTTGTGCGTATTCAGTACACAATCTCCATTTACAGAATTCATCATTATATGCATGTGTATATATGTATACAAATATGAAGCCTTACGGACTTGGTTTAAGACATTTTGGTATTGATGAGATCTTTTTTCAGGTGGATGCAATAGTGGAAAGAATGAGGAAGTTTATACTTTAAACATCCATATTTATTTTAAATTTACATAAAAATGACGCGACAGAAAAACAAATACACAAGGGCAACCACACGCAAACATGTAAGACAGTCCCAAAAGCATTTATTGTTCACTTTCGAGATCTCTACCTTCAATAGTTCTCACCAACTTGGAGTTGTTTGATCCATATGGTTTCCGGTAAAGCCTTGTCTGATTGGTAGGAATACAATGTTGGTGCAATACTGCATCATTCTGTTTCAAAAACTCTAACCTTTCAGTTGTTTGAGAAGTACGGTTGATGTTAAACTAAAAGAAAATTACAACACGAAGTCTTGGAAACTCAAAATCATTTATGTTGAAGCCACATGAGAGGAAATGAAACATATGATTGTGTTTCATCGAATAAAATGTTACGATATTATACAAATAATATACAAAATGCAGAAAATTTATCGGAGAAATAAATATGATCTTACCTTTCCTTCGACTTCTCCCCATATTTCATTGCAATCATAAACCTCTTGGCCACCAATTTCAAACTTTTCTGCTTTTCCATGCACTAGCTGGAAACTAGACAAGGCGATAGAGGAAAACCATATCAGGAATACCACGAGACGGCCTCGGTTTTTTGTCCAGCGTCCACTTAAAGGGTATATAATTGCGTAATATCTAGAGATAAAAAAATAATGTTGTTTATTCTTGTATTTGTAGAAATTGAAATGCTGGTATAAAAATATCGATTCCCTAGCACTTAAATGCATTGAAAAACAAGGTAATGCTTTACAGTAAAACTTAACATGAGGCAAAAAATACACCTGTGGTGGTGGGTTGGGGTAGTTCTGCCGGCGAGGGGGTGTTCTTGGGTGGAACGGGCGATGTACGTCGGGAGAGTAATTTGCTGGAAGAGTCACCCAAGGAGTGGAGGCCGTTCAACTATTCTCAGCTAAGGTCTACAGGCGAAGAAGCAAAGCCTATGATGCTAACATCTTGCCAAGGTGCTCCAGGGTTTCCGACCAACAAAAGTTGTCAAATTACCCCCTTTACTATGAACCTTGATGCTATAGATTCCCATACTGACTCGCCCTTAGGGTTCCAGATCTTATCAGTTGGCATTCTCGCGATTTTCGGCTGGTCACCTGAGGTACATGAATTTTGAATTTGGCAAAAGAAGCTTCCCAATTTTCAACAAATGTGACTCCAGTCCTTCTTCTCCTCAGCACATTCTGCAATGTCTGGGTCTTCCTGTGAGGTTGTCGCTCCCCCCCCCAGTGTTCTTAGACTTTGTGCAGATTTATGGGCTAGTGGATCTGGTCTAGTATCACTAGATTATATGAGATTAGTCCCTCCATACCCACTTCTTCACAATGGGAAAGATAAATTACTTAAACATACAAATGTATACATTTATAATGAAGTTTAAAAGAATATCTGAGCAAAGCGAAACATGTGAAATGTATCCTTCAGGAAATTAGGAAGTAATTCAACACCATTCAGAACCTAATCAATATAAATATGGACAAATTAAATATAAGGTTTAAAAAAAATACGAACAAAATAAAATTTAACATTTAGTTTGAAGTGCAGATGATTCATTTTCTGGAAAGTATATGATTTTCTATGATTTTTTAATCTGCTTTATAGGTCAGCTTAACATCAAGACAGAATTTTATTTTTAAAAATCCTTTGTTGTTATAATCATAAATCGGTAATTATTTAAAATACTTTTGACTACATTTCAATTAACAATATATTATAGGAGGAGACATTCAAAGTTAAGTGCTTTTAAAAAGAAATTTGATTAGTGAATAGCAATTGGGCAAATGAAGTAATCAAATCAATTGGGACAATCTTAGAAATTCGTCGCATCAAGGTAATTTATTACTAATACTGCAAAAGTAATTAACTTATAACGTTAAAGGATTACTATTAACATGATGCAATTTCTTAAACTCTATAATACATTTTATTAAATACATATTTAATTATTACCTAATTTATAGGTAAATTAATGAAGATAATGATTTACTACTCTTCATTAGAGCCAAAAGAAAAAATTTTAATTGTTTAATTTAGATTAAGTGCTTAACTTAATTTATTAAATTGCATAGTATCGGGTTTTCTCTATACATGCAATTGGATATCAAATTTTGAATTAATATATTCTAAAACTAGATCGGTCCAATAGCTTAAGGTATAATATAATTTATCTTTTTTCATCTTATATTTATCAAAAATATCCCCATATGTCTTAAGCAACGTACCAATAAGATTGTGAAGATTTTATTTTAATTGGAACTCTTGTCAAATGCTTAGAAATGTGTTTGATTAATATTGCTCAGTTATATTTCCCTCTTTTTACTAATTATCTATAATATTGTGAAACTCATTCTTTTAGTATATTTTAAAAAGTGTACAAAATGGATTATGAAAGGATGATATTTAATATTACTTTGAAAATATAATTAGCTGCTTTAAGCACATTTAAACATGTAGAATTCAAACATCATTTTCATGATTGATAAAAATAAACTTAATACAATAGATGGAGGATAGAATGTGATTTAATTAATGTTTTTGATATAAACTCCAGAATATCCTCTAATGTGATATAATATTCCAGAAACTGACAGTGGTCAATTGTAGATCGTAAAGCGAAAACGAATTAAACTTCCACAGAATAGTCGAAGACGTGGGTCACCCATCTCGTCTGCCAGTTGTTTGGTGTGCTATAAAAGATTTTGTGATTGCTGATTCTGTACGTAGAAATTTCCGAATAATTGCCTTGAGTAATAAATGGTTCTTTTATTACTCAGCATAATAAAAGCATTCCTCCCACGGTATAAAAATTGGAAGAAAGTCTTACAAAGCTGAAAGATCAGCAGAGATAAGGATGAATCCAAAAATTCCAGAATAAATCGAAAGATTTGAAGGATATGACATCATTGTCCAATGAAAAGATTATTGTCCATCTATGAACTAGCATAATTAATCTAAGAAACGATTATCTCTATTAGATGCATCTCATATTTATACTAAAATAATTCTCTAAGTTTGACAAGTTGTTACTTGGTTTATCTTCAAATCGGCCAATAGAATTTTCGATAAATAATATTACAATTCTGAACCCCATTTATAAATGGAGTGCGTGAAACTTTATCTGTTACTTCACTTTCTTTTAATGTTATGCATTATAATGGCTCAGAGGACAACTCTGTGTATATCGAATTACTTTACTCTCTAATCCATTGTTCAAAGTGTGTTGCAAAATCCGGACTAGATCCGGTGACTACGCCAGTAGTCAGATAGTTTTGAATATTGTGATTTTAATGAAAGTTTGTTCCTTTGTGTTCTATTATATTTGTTAAAATATCTGAATTCATATTAACAACTGTATATCTTATTTTGAGTAATAATGTTGAAAATTAATGCAGTAATTGATTCAATTTACGAAAGTCAGAGAATGTTACATTCACTTAAAAATATCTAGTAAAGAAAAAATAAATGTGGATTTCGAATAAGATAAGTATCACTGAGATAAAATGTAATCTTTTAAGACTAAACTAATCTAAACTAAATTTTTGAAAAACAAAAGAAAGTAAAATATTGAAGTGTATGATTAATATGTCATGCTTCATTCTCAGTTTCCTTACAAAGAGCCTGTTTTCTTGAAGGGACTTAAAAAAAAAAAATAGTTGCTGTAAAAGAGTCATTTTTTAAAAAAAAAAATTAAGATAGTAGTAAAAGAAAGTGTAACATATATTTATCATTCTAACAATTTAACTTAAATTATTTTTATTTAAATGATTCTACAAATCGGGAAAGTCAAATATTGAGCAACTCATTATTTTGCTTGACCTCCAATTATGCAGAAATTAAAAATTGTAAAGAAAATAATACTTGCTCTCAAGATAGAAATTTCCTTTTTTCTGTCGTTGTTTGTGTAATTTAACTAATTTATGAATGAAGAAGTTTTCAACATGCCATAAAGCCCTCAATAATATTTTTTCTCACCTTTAGGAATAAACTCCACATAAGATTATTTTGAAGTTTTAACGTATTAATATTGCAATTTGAAAACACACTACATAAGATTTAAAAAAATGTGAACAATTCAACTGGGAAAAAATTTCTATACCTCGTGATAAGTCAATTCCATTGGGAACCGAATCTAATGCAACATGCATAAACATTTTAGAACACAATTTTCCCAATTTCTCTTCTAAAATTTAGTATTTCTTACGACTTAACTCAAACAAAAGGGATTATTCTTTGCATGCATTATCGCTTATATATATATAGTAACATAAAATGAAAAATATACATGGCATAATAAAATTGCATAATATATATATATATATATATATATATATATATATCTTTTCATATTTTTTCAATTTATTTTAAACGGTTGTGAGTTCTCTAAAGATGTTACGCACTTTTGAAAAACATGTCGTTTTATTTTTTAAAAAATTAAACATCAGATTCAGAAAAATTTTGCATGCTTATAAAGAAATATACATTTTATTAGTTTAAAAGTGTGAAACTCAAATTATTCTCAATAGAAACAACTTAAAGCAATGCAGTACTATAGGAAATGCATTTTTTTCCTTCTTTAAATTAAAATCTAAACAAAACTATAAAAACCATGCCGTAGGCGATCTAATATTTGGCTTAGTAAGTAGCTTCTTTACCTTATCTTCAATGTTGAACTTTGAGCAATGTAATTTAATCACAGTGCATCTTTAGCTTTTTTTCTGAAAAAGGCACATTCCACAAAAGAAAGTCAAAAGGCATCTCATCATTAAACATTGAAATATACCTGACCCATTTCAAATGGCAATCAAATGCAAATGTTTTAAGAATATTCTAGAATTTTACATGAGCTAGAGCTTTGATAGATGTATTTTAACAAAAGCTAAGTTCATTTAGAATATTTTTAACATCAATAAACCACACTGATCCATGTAATATGATTCGCTTTTTTCGAATTATTACACATATATTCTTTTTTCTTAAACCTTTAAAAATGAAACTGGTAAGAAACAATGATAATATGATAAACCAAACACATGTAATTATTAAATTTAAGAGACATATTGTAAATTTCAGCAGACGTTGATTCTTGAAAATAATTTGAGCTTCACGATGACAAAGTTTTCATCTGCACATAAGAAGAACGAGTTTATAAAGGAAGAAGGGAAATCGAAGAAAATCTTTAAACAGAAAAAAAACTCGCTTTGAAAAGTATTGGAATATTATTTAATAGAATTGGAAGAGTATGCGAGTTAAATAGAAAAAAAAATGTTCCAAATGAAAAAAGGAGTGTTGAATTTATGCGAAAATTTAGAAAATATAACCTGTGTTATCTCATGATATATGAACGAAAGAAAGGAAAGTCGCTCTATTTCTGAGTAATTTAGTATTCCCATGTCACAATTCTGAAAAATAAATTACATATATTTGGGTTTATTTTTTTAAAGCATTGAATGTTTTAAAAAAAAGCAATGCATCTTCATTTACGTTACTTAACTTGCATTTTAAGTACTAGTAATATTTTGAAGTTCATTGAAATAATATTAGAATATTGGCTAAGCACTCTAGACCAATAAAATGTCACAATTTTCAAAGTAGAAAATTTGTGAAAAAGGATTTTATAAAATAACTTTTCCGTTATATAAAAAAGTAACAGATTTCTGTGAATTTTTTTTTAGGAAAAGAAAGAAATATTTCATTAAAAAACCAATCATCCTTAGGTAAAATCTCTAAATAATTTTTTGACGGTACTTCAAAATACTTTTTCTAATTGACAAAGTAAGATGGAATAAATCATTTTTTCCCTAACTTTGTAATTGATCCTTATTGGTGGTCAAACTCTGTACCGCCTGATTCTTCGCCAGCGCTACGTAAAAAATGCCCAAAGAAATGTACTTGTACGAAACACATAGTTTACGAGAAAAATGCGAAAAACAAAATATGATGTCACAACTGTATTGAACATGTCAACAACAGTATTTGTATAGGCATATGTTCCAAGTGTTCACCGTGCATAACGAGGCAGGCTAGAGCGTGGAATTAATGAGTGTATACGTTACAGAACTGTAGTATCCCATGAAGTACAATCATCATGCAGACGAGCAACGTCATCCACTTTTGTAGTCCCCACTTCTCGTACACCAAGAAAGCCTCATAAGGAAAAAATTCAACTGTAAAGATCTGGCGATCGTGGCTGCCATAGAATAGGACTCCCATGCTCGATCAAGTGACAAGGCTATGTTGGATCACACCAATAATGTACTTGAGCACAAAAGTGAGCTGGAGTCCATCATGGACCATCTTCATTAACCGTATTTTGCTTGTGAACTATGGATCGTATAGATGCAGTTCTTTGGACATTTTTTTATGCACTTACAACGAGGAATCTGGTTGTGCCGAGTTTGAACGCTATTTTTGGAATATAATACCCTGTGTGTAAGGTTCCTTTCTTCTTTTTATAAACGTTTTAATAACACTCTTATTTCATCACATTAGAAATGAATGTCCATTGATTTATTTATTTAAGTCATTCATCTCATTTTAAGATTTTTCTCATTCGTTTTTTATTACTAACGTTATTTCCCACTGAAAATTATTTGAAAATTACTCCATAAATTGTCATTACATCGTCACTAACAATATACAGGTGTGACGCACGCACGCACACACACATACACACACACACACACACACACACACACACACAACAGAAAAGAGATTAAGTATGTAGCTTGAAAAAACGTGGAGTTTGCAACAACTGTTTTGGTTATGTCATCCCACGCACCTCCTCTATCTATGTGACCAGTTTCGTCTAAACCAATCAAGCCAATCGGAGTACTGCGTCATTGAGTGAACAGGTGCCATCGCATTCTGCCGGAAAAATTTCGAATCAACATGTAGTTTCTGGTGAAAGAACCAGCCACGAAAACATTTCAAATATTAACCAAGGCTTATGGAGATGAAACATTGTCTCGTGCACATGTATTTGAATGGTATAAGAGGTTTTCAGGGGAAAGGGTCAGTGCGGAAGATGATGAACCTGCTGGACGTCCAAGGTCAGGAATAAGAGACCAAAATTTCGTCAAAATTCGTGATATGAATAGGTTCTCACTCACATTAATGTCAGAATTTTAATCAACGCTACTTTATCGAAGTACTAAAAAGACTGTGAAAAAATTAGGAAAAAAAGGGCCAAAATTGGGAGTGATGCATGGCTGTTGCACCAAGACAGTGCACTCTCTCACACGGCCCTATCTCTGTCAGGCAGTTTCTGACCAGCAAATGTATTACTGTTGTTGGGGCATCGTCCTTTTTCACCTGATTTTGCTCCATGTGACTTTTTCTTATTCCCAACAGTTATATATCTTGCTTAAAAGTAACCCATTTTCCCTCAATTGGAGAGGTTCAGGCAAAATCGGGGGATCTGAAGGGCCTTCCAAAACCCTCGTTCCATAATAATTGTTACTAGCAATGACATCACCGAATGCATAAGTGTGTGAATGCTGAAGGGAACTACTTGGAATGTGATACTGTCACGGAGAACTGATTCTGTAAGTATAATGGTTTTTCTGACCAGTCTCGTTTTTTGTGTCACACACACACACACCTCTTATGCAACCAAATATTTCTAAACATAGCGGTCAAGGTATATTTTTTAAAAGGAGAACGTTATATTCCATAAAAAATTCTTATATAAGAGAACTTATTTTAAAAACTAAACTTTCTTCACATTATGCAAATGTAAAACAAGTAGCAAAATAAATACTCAACGTTTGATTACTTTTTTTGTGTGGAAAATTATGTAGTTTTGATGACACTTATGAGAGTTTAAAGCGATATATTTAGTTGAAAACAGAATGAAAAAAAAAAGAAAAATATATATAAATTCTAGAACAGATCATTAAATTTCATTAAAGTTCAAAATATTTACATGTATTTCTAAGAAAGAAATAACGTTATATAGAAACGGTATTTCATTATTTTTTACGAAAAGAAAATTGATATCATTTGTAAAACTGAAAATAAGGATTGCAAATCATTCCGAAAATTGGATTTTCATTTATTATGTATTCAAAACATGGTGAAATTCTCGTTTATACTGAATTCAAATAAATGCGTGAGTATTTTTTAATATCATAATCGAATTCAATTCTATTTGCTGAAATAAACAGCTAGGTTTTATTTTTCACTATTGTTCACAGTATAAAAATTCATTTCTAAGTTCTTTAAATTGTTTTCGCGTTATTTTGCATTTCAATACGTTTTGTACTATTAAGAACAAGATTGGATTTTAAAATGAATGGTTGTTATACAAATGCCTCATGACAAGCACAGATATAAATTTGTCGATCTGTTGAAACTATTGTTTTCTTACATGCTCAACACACTGTTCATTCTATTTATACTTCTGTAGGCATTTTATAAACTGTCATTTTCTTTTGTCACTTCAAAAATAATTTTGTCCAATAATTTGGGATTCAATACTCTTGATTCATAAAATAATGACATTGTTGATAACCAAATGACAAGAGTTTTGGTATAATAATAAATGAGCTTATAACCTTTACTATATTTAGTTGATAAACAAATAAGAAGATACCGGCTTATGTATAAAATACTAATGTAAGAACTTACACAGGGTGCTGCCGAATTGGACCGATAAATTCAGAAGCGGATAGTAGGCAGTAGGGGCCTGGAAAATCCCCGTAGAGCCTAGAGTCAAATACCAGTGGCTTAGAGATAGAGTGTTTGTCTCATTGGCTTAAGGTTGCGGGTTCGATCCTGGTTGGGGTCGACAGATTTTCTGTATACAAAAATCCTAACCATGCATGCCATATGAATATGGGGCATGCAAAAGACCCTTGAGTAGGGATTGCAATACCGGATACCGAATACCGGTATTTTGAGCCATTTGTACAATTTTGTAATACCGGTATTTACAAGTAAAAATATCGTATTTTCGGTATTTACTAGAAATTTTTTTAACTGTCTCCACTATTTGTTAAGGAATCGCCAACATAGCAAAATGGAATATGTTTTTTTTGTCTCCCTAACGGGCGAAATTGATTGTAAACATAAAGTTGCATCGTACAATCAAGATAAGTGATAAAATATGTGAATCATTCAAGGAGGCGGGCCAAAACGATCCTATTACAGCTCAGAACGATACTGCACACGCAAGATTCGTAGTCTTTTATTTATATCTGTAAAATAAGTTGTAGTTGTGAAGGAAATGCGTAATAATTTGGTTTTTTTTTTAAATTGGTGAGTTTGTTATTCACATTGTATTTTCATATCATACTTTGAGTACAAAATATTTTTCAAATTCATTATATAAATACTCATAAATAGTAACCCATAATTATCAATAATAATATGATTTAAGATCATATTTTTAAAGATTTCTAGTAGCACCACAGACTGAATAGTGATACACTCTTTATCTGACACTCTTTTGTGATTTAAAAAAAATAAGATGTTCTTTTACTTTTTTGTGATTCTTTATACACTGTTACAATTTATAAGTTACAAATTATTTACACTTTCTAATAAAATGACAAAGAAACATATGTGTTTTTTATTTTTTCTAAAATTTCTACTACCGGTATTAAAACCGGTATCCCGGTATTAAGAGATCTAAAAAATACCGAATACCGGTATTGAACTTTTGGACCGATATTGCAATTCCTACCCTTGAGTATCAATTTGACTCTGGTACTCTCGGCAATATTTAGTATCCGACGAGAGCTTGAATTAAAAATTAATCCAAGCGTCCAAATTATGTAAACATTTCATCACTGGAGAGAGCCATGAAATGGCTCTCCCACTTGGGACTTTCCTTGTCTACATAACCTAAATTGCTAATGTGCATCCCCATTGGAGAAAAAAACACCA
>BMAO01001273.1:0-17576 GCA_019973975.1 Trichonephila clavata
AAACACATTAGACTTTTAAAAAAAAAAATTAACTAAGGGAATTCGTTATGCTTATCAATATTCATAGAGAATAGATGAATAAAAAAAAAATATTGGGTTCGTAATCTACGGATACATCTCTGTATATGCATTAAATGTGAATGGAGAGGAACAACTAATTTCGCTCTTTAATAATCGAGATTTAATTTCAAAGCATTCAGAAGAGTCAATTAATTCATTTTAGATTAAAATTAGAGGTGATTATCTCATAATAGTAAAAAAAGCTTTAAAAAATATTGTTACCATTCACTATCTTATTTGCATCAATTTGGATTTTCAGCATTAACAAGTATAATATGAAACAAAAATTGGGACTTTTAAATGTAAATGCGACGAATGAGTGTGGTATTACCATTTTACTATCAAATATAAACGAAAGTATCAAAAATCATGAAGCTCAGATTACGCATTAAGTTATCGACTGCCCTAACTGTGATTTTGCCAAAATTGACATTTTTTTATGATTATTTTATGGGCCATCTTATTAGCTTTTAAAAATACCAAGTTTATCATTTTCCGTTTACTAGAACAAAAACTACAAGTGTTTAGTAAAAGAAGATGCTATTATTACCAACTTATTTATTGCTATTGTACCACCAAATTTTGAATTTGTTAAAAGTTTACCACAAAAAAAACGTTGAAAATCACTGTCATAGGGAATACTCCTCTTTCCTTTTGTCTACGTGTTCTTACGAATGTAAGCCCCCGTCCGCTCATAAGAGACGTCACTGTTAACGATCAAAAACCTCTCAGCTCACTCATAGTGTAGGCTCATAGTTGATTCGGTCAAAGTGCAGTTAATAATTTGTTTTTTAATTTGAGTTTAAATAAAGTAAGATAAAAATATTTTATGAATAACAGTAGTAAAAAACTACGTATCAATCGAAAAAAATACATAATTGAATTTCGGGTTTTCGAGAAACCGGGTTATGTTCAGGTAAACCTGTTAACAGTTTTTTTCAAGCACTACAACCAAATTATTGAATCTGGTGATTTTTACTATAGCAAGGCAACACAACGTAAAACAAGGAAGATACGTATAATTACTTTGTATCTTAAATGTCATTGCGCGAGCGTTCGTTAAAATGTGGAAAATGTTCTATTTTTCACATTACCCAGTTAATCTGCAGATTGGCTACAAAACACTCATTAAGAGTAAAATAAAATCTCTATTTGATAAATAAATGCTTTTGTATACATAAATTACTCAGACAAGCAATTGAGAACACTAGATATATTCCTTCTGTTGTTTTTGCTAATGCCTCCGGATTGAGACGGTGTCAGATCGAAGCCACGAAATTAATCGTGGCAAGGGCCTGTAGTTAGCCGTAGTTTTGAGCACCATGCAGGTGAAAATCGATTTGGCTCTGTTCTACCTCAATTTTGAGAGAAACCACCCTGGGAGCTGTCAGGGTTTTCTACTTCTCTCCCCTTCCACCATCCTCTTGAGATGATTGATAGCTCAACGAATATTTATTACTACGTGTAGTTTTGTTCAACATTTATTCAAATGTACTTTATTATTGCACAGAATTACTGAACAAAAAACATGTGAGAAAACAAAGTTTACTACATTACTATATATACAGGGCACACAATAAACGGAAATTAGTAATAAAAATAAGCGAGGGTATTTTATGGCTGACGCCACTTGATTCGACAGTTTTCTTTTTTCTATGCGTATAATTTAGTTCGGTATTCGTTCTATTTTCACATTCTGTATTAAAAATACAGATAAGTTTTTAGTAAAACAAGACAATCACTTATTTTAAAATGGGGGAAAATGTTTCCATTACTCGAGAAAGGGTTAAAAAACCTTTCGTAAACGTAAAGATTAAATATTTGAATTAGATCCGCCATTGTATAAATCACCAACAAATGACCAGTAAAAACATTTATCTATACTCTAGCATTTTTTCTCAAATTTTGGGATGGGCCCCCATAGGGGGGCATGATATTCCTGTGGGGAAGGTGAGCATATTAAAAAGTAGAAAGTAAAAGATTTAAAATATAAGTATTAATTTATTGAAAGGAAGCAAAACAAAATGCATTCTTACATAATAAAAATTATATGTAGAGAGATTTAACCTACATATGAATGCATTAATACAGCACAATGTTTTTGATAATTAATTTATCAATACTTAATAAAAAAACAAGTTTAATAACAAACAAGTGCCATCCATGGGCTTCCCTTTATAAAATTTAATACATAATTTGAAAAATTCTATGGTTTATAAATAAAGTTGTATCGCAGCTTTCGTGTCAAAGTACATTTTTTATTGGATTCGGTACATTTTTATTGTATAAGGGCGGCGCGATGAAAATTGGATCACAAATCTTAAAAGATTGAGAAGCACTGATATACTCATAAGAATATTTGTATAACCACATCAGTTTTTGAAAATTTGTATAATCTAAGAATTAAATGTTTCTCCTTCACTTAATTTTTAAGATATAATTTTTTTTCTTACAAAAATTTAAATATTCTATTAATGAAATAATTGTAAATGAAATTGATTGTAATCAATACTCAGGTTTAATTTTTTTTAATGAAATGAGTGACATTTTTTCAAAAAAAAATTGGTTGTACACTTATTTATTTGCAGGTTTGTTAATTTTTTAAAATATTTACAAATATCAAAAAAATTCCTCAACTCTGAAGAAAAATTCAGCATTTGTATGCTTTTGAAAGTTTCTGCAGTAAACAAAAAAAGATTGTGTTTCGTGGAATGGACAATGTTGCATCAGAAACTTTTGGCACCTTTGGCGCCAGAAGAAGCGCCGCCGTCGCCATACAATGAGTATGGCGCTTACATGTCTTACCTTGATAAATATCGTCGCTACGTCGCTTCAAAGATGCCAATCTACCCTTAACATTTCCTGTTTTAGGTGATATAACCATTAACGTTAGGTTTCAGGTGATATATATAGGAAAGGGGGAATAAATAAAGATGAAAACAGCAAGAGTGTCTCTCAAATATTTAAAAGTCTTATTTCTCTCTCATTTAGGATTCATTCTTTTAATTTCAAATTTCTTTTCTGTAAAAGAAGCTTCGACGTTAAAAGGCTGATTATTGGGAATATCTTTATATCTTACATATTAAACAAGTTTTGCTTCAAAATATTTTAAGAAATATTAAGGATTGAGAACAGAGGTTCCCAAACACTTTTGTCTCATAGACCCATTGCAATGTTTTTTTGCTTTCTTACCTTATATTGAATTTTTGCAACTTTATCAACTTAAATGTCTTTTTGACGGCTGGTATAGAATACTTTAAAAAGATTTAAATTTCTAGCTGTAGTAAAGTAAAGTGATTAAAATTTAAGAAACACATGTTAATTAATTTTATAAAAAAGTAATTAATATATAAAATAACTGAGCAGCAAACAATTGGTTTTAATGGGAGGGATGAATCTGGTGCTTCAATAAAAAATTTTGCAACATGTGGCATTAATCTCTTGTCAGGTCAATCTTGTCAACTCTAAATCTCCTTAGCTAGTATAGTGTCCAGTCTTTTTATTTCTCTCTCTCTTTTTTTTAATGGATTTATTTATGAGATTTAATGAGTTTAATTTGCAGTTACAAGATGACAGCATAAGTTTTATTAAATAAGGACCTTATACCTATTATTTATCCCGAATTATGGGATATCTTGAGAAAGTTTTTAATTGATTTCCTAATCAGAAGGAATTTCAACGCAGTTACCAATAAGGTAAGTCGGTACCCCCTATCCCGCTAATGTTAAATTGAGCATTTTTATGTGCCTTTTTCTCATAAAATATTAAATGTACAGACTTAAATTTTTTTCTGTATATTAATTAGACTTTTTTATTTAAGGGAGGTCAGTAGGGTAAAAATCATGGAATGATCGATTTTGAGTTTTTGATATTTCTGAAATCTGTATTTCATTATTTCTAGGGATATAACATTTATGCCATATTTTCAATTAGAACTATGTCAAAATGACTTTTAAAAAATTATCAACTGGTGGGCCACGCCCCCTTTTTGACAGATATTTGCCTTTTAACTATCCTGAAACAATTGCAAAGCCTTCTTTTTGTTTATTCAAACGCAATTAACTTTAGATAACAGTTGACTGTTCGATTAACTGTATTAGTTTGGTGGCGGAATTTCGAGTTACAACATGCTTCCAAGAGTTTTAAAAGTATTATTTCTTATTAAATATTTACTTTCACAAGGTATGATTTTTTTGAAAACTACTATTTTCATAATTTATAATTTTAAAATTGCTTTTTAAAAAATAAAATTTTTCTAAATTTACTGTATGTGAAAAAAAAAGCTGCAAATTTACATTATATATTCCTTATGCATTCTTGTGGATACTGAAGTGATATTTTGAAAATATTACAACAAAAAAAAACATTTAGCTTAGAGCACGTGTCAAAAAACAAACAAATTTGAATAAATTTATTGATAAATGTCTGTTTTTAAAAAAAAACTAATTTTTTTAAAAAAAATATCACTTCAGTATATATATATAAATGTTACTTAACTGTACAGACAAGTTTTTAAACTTAAATATTCAAAAGTTTCTGAATGAATTGTACATACAAAAATTCAGATGTGTAATACCATTTGTCCTTGCAAGAAGCTGGTTAAATACATAAAAATACCTAAATATCATGTTTAAAAACATAAAAACAGTTTTATTTTTGCTGTTTAAGAAATCATGTGTACAGTTTAGAGAAACTTTTGAAATTTAAAAGTCTTAGAAACTTATGTTTGCATGTGAACACACAGAACACATATGAAAACTTTCGAAATGACGTAAAATCATGTTTTTTCAAATGCACACCAAAACCATATAGATAAATTTTTCCCCATTATATTTATGATGATATTTACTCTACTTTGATATTTGTAATACATAAATGCTACAAATTCTTCTAAAATTTATAGCGATTTTGTGATAATAGATGTAAATTTTACAAAATATCTCGTTAAACAAAAACTGAAAAATGTTATGTATGTATTTTCTGACAATTTGAAAACACTTTTGATGCTTTTTTTACTTAAAATATATTGACTTGATGCTAATGTTGAATAAAAAGTGGCAAATACATGTTGGAAGTCATAATTTTTGTGATAAAGTGACATTTCATGTTAAAAATGCATTTTTCAAAAAGTTTGTTTATAAAAATTTATGTTCTTTTTTATCAGAAAATAATGCAAGGATGCTCATAAAATTTCAGTAAAACATAACTGATATGTACACTGAACATAACCATGTACACTGAAGTGTGCCTTTATAAATTTTCCCAAAATAATTTAACATAAAGCATTTATCGTAGAAAAAAAATGAAAATTTTCAAGAAATTCATAGTAATATTTTTATGTTGCATGGTTTTGAAAAAACTTAACATTATATTTGAAATATCTCACTTCAGCATAAATATTAAAGTCTAATTAATATTCAGACTAAATCAGAAGTCTTAATATTTAACAGTTTCTGAGAAAAAGTACACATATATATGTGATGATACGGGATGATTTTTGTCGTTACCTGTAAAGCTTGTTATGCACATAAAATTACATAAAGTTCATGTTTAAAAACATAAAAACAGTTTTCTTCTTTTGGATATCATTTATGTAATATTTAAATAAACTTTTTAATTCTGATACTTTAAGAAATTGTGTTTACATGTGAATATACAAAGCACTAGTGAAACTTTTCGAAATGTCATTTATTCATGTATTATATTTCTTAATTTGTGTCTTTTTCTATAAATTTATTGTATGCATGAACTGGAATTTTTTATTTTATATTTCATATATATTGTGTATACTGAAGTGAAATTTTTGAGATATTCCTCAGACATTTAGCTAAAAAGCAGATGTCGTAACATAGAAAAGGAAAATTTTTATAAAATTCATTATTCTACTGTGCAAAAATTACATTTTTAAACAGGCTGATCAATTTTTAAAAAAAATTTCACTTCTGTATAAAGATAAATGTTAATTTAATGCACACATAAATTTTTAAGCTTTGTTTTCAATAGATTTTTAGTAAAAGGTACATAAATATATCCCAAAATGCAATGCCCTTTTTCGTTGCGCAAAATTTGTTACATACAAAAAATACACAAATTTCATGTTTAAAAACATAAAATCAGTTTCCTTGTTGTTTTGGATACCATTTATGCAATATTTTAAGAATTCTTTTAATTCTGATACTTTAAGAAATTGTGTTTTTTATGCGAATTTATAAAACAGTAATGAAATTTTTCGAAATGTCGTATAATGATGTATTACCAAAGCCATATTTTCATGTATTGACACATTTTTACATGGTATTTATGATACTTATAGTCAACTTGGATGGACAGTAATGTATCAGAACTAAAAATTCTTCAAAAATTGATGCATAATTTGAGAAAAATGATGAAAATGCTATAAAATATCTCGATAGATTAAAAGTGAAAAATGCTATACATGTATCTTCTGAGAAATCTAAGTAAAAGAAATAAGTAAAAAGTCTTAGAAGTTATTGAGAATAAGCTAATATTTAAAAAAATAGTGCAAATACAGATTGTAATTCATAATTTTTTTGATGAAGTGACATTTTATAATAAAAATGCAATTATCTCAAAACGGTGTTTTTAAAAATGCGAGTACCATTTTCTCAGAACCTATTCAACGGAAGCACTTGCAATCTTCACTGAATATTACTGATATGTTAATATATATAATGAAGTGAACTTTTATTAATATACCGATAATATTTTTGTAAAAGTCAGTTATCGTGAAAAAAAATGACATTTTTCAAAAAATTCATAGTGATACATTACGATGAAAGTTTTTGAAAAAACTAAACAATATATTTGAAAAAGCTCACTTCAGTTTAAATAGGTAACATCTGGTTTCCACTTGATTGAATTTTCTTTTAAAATTGGTCACGATCTGGTTTAATGTGAGTCACTATTGTAGACCCCCCATTTATATGTCATGGAACCCCCAAATTATTTTGTTGCTGACTTGGACCCCTTGCAGGTTGTCATAGACCCCAAGGGGTCTATATGGACCCCTTTGGGAACCACTCATTTAGATCTTTAAAATTTGGTTTAGTTTTAATCAGGTGTGTACAGATTTTTTTGTTTTTCTGTACCAGTCGTCTTAGAACTTTTTCAACTCTTGGAACTTTTAGAACTTGAAGTTGTTTTTGTGGAACACCTAGAACTATAAAGTTTTTTCGTTGCACCCCATTCCATACACATACTTCAAAGAGTGTATCTCTCCAAATATCGCATTGAAAGTAGATTAACATGCTGTGGGCACTTTATGTAAAAACAATTAAAAATAGTATTCCATTTATTATATTAAGAATTTCTAATCTAATTTTTTAGTGTAATTTACTCATTAATAATATTGATTTGAGATCCAAGAGTGTCACCTATTTACGCATCATATTTAGTAACTGGGATATGTGATTACTTTTTTCCCCACACAACTGTAGAAGTCTAGGTCATTTGAGTTTAAATGCAATCGCATTACATATTCTGACAATATTTTAGAGTGATTTGTTTTTATGCTTTTTTTTTGTACCCAATTACTTTGAGAAATATATTCCACTTAAATACTATGCTGTGAATGGCATTAAAATCTTTATAGATGCGTGAGAAATCCTGTGTATTTTGCATGAATTTGCAACCTAAAATTTATAAGCTGTTCTTGTTTAAATTTAGATTTTAACATTGAATCTGTTGATATGTTTATTAGTTGTTTCCTCTCCATTATAGGGGTTTTTCCCACAAGTACAAGTAGGTACATTTTCGATAAGAAAACTATTTAATTTTGCAAGACATTGTGCTAACTAACGAGTGTAAAATTATCTCGTGGAACCCGAGATAGTAAACAATGAAATATTCACAATTAAGTAGGAGAAGTATATTATATAACAACACATTTTCATATATATTCTTTTATTATACTATATTAAAAGTTTAAAAAGTGTTGCAAAATATCGTTATTATACATAAACTAGCTTTCATGGCCCGGCGTGGCACGGGCCTTCTCTACTTTTATAAATTTTCCGTTCTCTTCACAAAATTAGCATGACCAATATTCTTTTTCGAAGTAACTTCGGCTTCTATGTTTTTTCATCTCCTCTAAGCCCGGCGTTGCACGGGCTTATACCGAGGGTATAACTTAATCCCCATGTTAATATCCTCCTTTTATTCTAACGCCAACACTTTGGTGTGGGTTTGACGCGTACGATGTGAGTGCATGACCCGTGAGTGCGAGTAATGGCTGTGTTGCTTAACATTTTCCCTTCTCTTCACAAATTCTCGATCCTAGTACCACTGAAGACCCACCGTGTAGGGGAGGGATGCACGTAAAATATGTCGAGAGCTCAAACGTCCTCCCGTTGATGTAGTGTGGTAGTTAGGAGAGGGGTGCCACCTCAGGTGTCGTCCGCGTGACTTGACCATGGTTCAAAATTACGCGGACCGTCCCCAAAAGGCATCGTGTTGCTGAACAGTGGGACGTTAATATTCACTCAACTTCACAAATTCAGCACTTCCAATATTATTTTCCGAAATTACTTTGATTTCTTTGTTTCTTTCCTCTCCGCTTAGCCCGGCGTTGCACGGGCTTTTACCGAGTGAATAACTTCATCCTCAGGCCGATAACTTTCCTTCAGGCCGATAGCACATGTGTGTGTGTGTGCGTGCGATGTGAGTGATTTCTTTAACAATGTCATAAAAACTCCCTTTTTCGAAATTTGTTCTTGCGTAGGTGTGGTGTGGTACTTATTAAAGACGGGTGAAAGCTAATGTGGCGTCCTCGTCACTTGAGCATGGTTGAAAATTTCGAGGTACGTCACCAAAAACCCTTGAATAGGCAAACAGTTCGAATTTAAAAATCACCCACTCACTTTCCAATTCTTTCCTTTTCCTAAGTGAATAATTTCATCCCCATGGAAATTTCGTGTTTCCCTCAGGCCGATAGCACTTGTGTGTGGGTGTGCGCGCGATGTGAGTGATTACTTTAACTATGTCATAAAAACTTCCTTTTTCGAAATTTGTTCTTGCGTTGGTGTGGTGTGGTAATTATTAAAGATGGGTGAAAGCTCAGGTGTCGTCCTCGTCACTTGAGCATGGTTGAAAATTTCGAGGTCCGTCACCAAAAACCTTGAATAGGCAAACAGTCGAATTTAAAAATCACCCACTCACTTTCCAATTCTTTCCTTTTCCTAAGTGAATAATTTCATCCCCATGGAAATTTCGTGTTTCCCTCAGGCCGATAGCACTTGTGTGTGTGTATGCGCGCGATGTGAGTGATTTCTTTAAATATGTCATAAAAACTCCCTTTTTCGAAATTTGTTCTTGCGTTGGTGTGGTGTGGTAATTATTAAAGATGGGTGAAAGCTCAGGTGTCGTCCTCGTCACTTGAGCATGGTTGAAAATTTCGAGATCCGTTACCAAAAACCCTCGAATAGGCAAACAGTGCGAATTTAAAAATCACCCACTCACTTTCCAATTCTTTCGTTTTACAGAGTGAATAACTTCATCCCCATGGAAATTTCGTGTTTCCCTCAGGCCGATAGCACTTGTGTGTGTGTATGCGCGCGATGTGAGTGATTTCTTTAAATATGTCATAAAAACTCCCTTTTTCGAAATTTGTTCTTGCGTTGGTGTGGTGTGGTAATTCTTAAAGATGGGTGAATGCTCAGGTGTCGTCCTCGTCACTTGAGCATGGTTGAAAATTTCGAGGTCCGTCGCCAAAAACCCTTGAATAGTTAAACAGTGCGAATTTAAAAATCACCCACTCACTTTCCAATTCTTTCCTTTTCCTAAGTGAATAATTTCATCCCCATGGAAATTTCGTGTTTCCCTCAGGCCGATAGCACTTGTGTGTGTGTATGCGCGCGATGTGAGTGAGTTCTTTAACTATGTCATAAAAACTCCCTTTTTCGAAATTTGTTCTTGCGTTGGTGTGGTGTGGTAATTATTAAAGATGGGTGAAAGCTCAGGTGTCGTCCTCGTCACTTGAGAATGGTTGAAAATTTCGAGGTCCGTCACCAAAAATTTTCGAATAGGCAAACAGGGTGAATTTAAAAATCACCCACTCACTTTCCAATTCTTTCCTTTTCCTAAGTGAATAATTTCATCCCCATGGAAAAATTTCGTGTTTCCCTCAGGCCGATAGTACTTGTGTGTGGGTATGCGCGCGATGTGAGTGAGTTCTTTAACTATGTCATAAAAACTCCCTTTTTCGAAATTTGTTCTTGCGTTGGTGTGGTGTGGTAATTATTAAAGATGGGTGAAAGCTCAGGTGTCGTCCTCGTCACTTGAGCATGGTTGAAAATTTCGAGGTCCGTCACCAAAAATTTTCGAATAGGCAAACAGGGTGAATTTAAAAATCACCCACTCATTTTCCAATTCTTTACTTTTCCTAAGTGAATAATTTCATCCCCATGGAAATTTCGTGTTTCCCTCAGGCCGATAGCACTTGTGTGTGTGTATGCGCGCGATGTGAGTGATTTCTTTAACTATGTCATAAAAACTCCCTTTTTCGAAATTTGTTCTTGCGTTGGTGTGGTGTGGTAATTATTAAAGATGGGTGAAAGCTCAGGTGTCGTCCTCGTCACTTGAGAATGGTTGAAAATTTCGAGGTCCGTCACCAAAAACCCTTGAATAGGCAAACAGTTCGAATTTAAAAATCACCCACTCACTTTCCAATTCTTTCCTTTTCCTAAGTGAATAATTTCATCCCCATGGAAATTTCGTGTTTCCCTCAGGCCGATAGCACTTGTGTGTGTGTATGCGCGCGATGTGAGTGATTTCTTTAACTATGTCATAAAAACTCCCTTTTTCGAAATTTGTTCTTGCGTTGGTGTGGTGTGGTAATTCTTAAAGATGGGTGAAAGCTCAGGTGTCGTCCTCGTCACTTGAGAATGGTTGAAAATTTCGAGGTCCGTCACCAAAATTTTCCGAATAGGCAATCAGGGTGAATTTTAAAATCACCCACTCACTTTCCAATTCTTTCGTTGCAATTTTTTATTTCCCGGAAACGTAAATGTAGTTTTTTTAAAAATAGTTGTATGCTGAAAAAAAGACAGAAAGTACAAATTTTTCAAATTACAAAATTTCACTACTATTTTAATTCTTGGAGTAAAATTGTGAGGATTTTTTGAAATATTCGACTCGGGGGAAAAAAGTTTCATGCAATTACCTTTATAAAAGAAGAAATTATTAAATGATTGATTTAAGTATTTTGAGTGTTTTATTAAAATTTGTTCAAAAAAGTTTTTGGCTTTTTTTTAAAATCACTGATTCTAAAAGTTTTAATTTGAAAATTTCGAAGTCCGTCGCCAAAAAACTCTGGAGTAGGTGAACAGTGCGACTTTTTAAAAAACCCTCACTGACATTTCAATAACGGAAAAAATATTTCAACAGCAAGTTTGACCTTGGCCACTGAGCGTTAAATGGAGGGAAAAATAAAATAATAATGATTCTCGCGCATGCGCAAAGCCTTTAGAATGTCTTTAAAGTTTTCATTATTTTTGAGGGCTCAATTTTTAACTGAAAATTCAGAGTTTTCAGATATTGATTGGAAACAACAATAATTTTTGAAGAAAAAAGGTTACAAAAATAATGCTTATATTATTTCTCGCAAAAACTTTATTTTACGAAAATCACAAAAAAAATCTTTAAAATCCGTAATTTTTAAGCGAAATCGACACACGAGAAAAAATTTCATGCAATTTTTTTTTTCAATGAAGAAATTATTAAATGATTGATTTAAGTATTTTGAGTGTTTTATTACAATTCGTTCAAAAAAGTTTTCGGCTTTTTATTTTTTAAATCACTGATTCTGAAAGTTTTAAAAATCATTTTTATATAAACGCAACGATATTGATTCATATGAGAAAAAATCATAAAATATGCAAAACAGCATTGTTTTTTTTTTTAAAAAAAAGTTGTTTTTTTTCTATAAAATTCTTTAAAGAAAGATAGTTTTTTCCCGGAAACGAAACTGTAGCATTTTTAAAAATAGTTATATGCTGAAAAAAGAACAGAAAGTATAAAATTTTCAAATTACAAAATTTCACTACTATTTTAATTCTTGAAGTAAAATTGTGAGAATTTTTTGAAATATTCGACACGGGGGGAAAAAGTTTCATGCAATTACGCATTATTTTAAAGTAAACTATAAGTTTTATGAAAGAGAACAAAAATTTTGATACTGATAAATATTTTAAATGAATATCAGAAATGCATTGAATGCATTTTAATTTAAAAAAAATTTCACTGAAAAAAACATTAAAAAAGAAAATAATACTATTTGATAAAAACATTTAATTTTTTAATTTTAATTTTATAGTTTTTCATTCCACTCTGTGTTAATTAAATTATTTAAACACGTATCTGCGAAAAAAATTATATTATACAAAACTAACTCTTTGATTATTTTCTAATAAAATTGATTAAAAATGCTCATTTAGCAATTAATTATGACATACCATTTGCTTACATAATGGCAGCACTGAAAATGAAGTAAATTTCAGATCAGTGGGGATGCAGCAAGTGAATTCAACCATTGAAGAAGAGAGAATTAATTTACGGGGGGGGGGGAGGAATAAGCAGAAATGAACAAAATCGAATCCTCTAGATTTGAACCCAGAAAATAAGAATTAGACACTTAGCGGTAGGGTGGGTGGAAGCGGCGCTCTAGCCAACCACGCCACGCAGACCAGTAGCAGAAGTGAAAGTAGGCAACAATAATGAATGGGAGGTTCAAATTGAATTTAATTTTTAATTGAGGGGATCCACAGGATATTCACATAACAATTGAAAGATTTCGATTGAAGATTACATTTAAATGTATTGCAAAAAATTTATTGATTTTTGATATTTTTAAAAAAAGCAATTAATAATAAAGAATATATAATACGAACATAGCTTTTTTTTCCTAAGGAATTTATACCTATTTAACTGACTATTTCCAAAAAAAAATATTTCGAAATGGGCGAATTCTTCGATTTTATTATGAAATTATATGTCAAAAAAAGAAATATACATTAGGCATTATTTTAAAGTAAACTATAAGTTTTATGAAAGAGAACAAAAATTTCGATACTGATAAATATTTTAAATGAATCTCAGAAATGCATTGAATGCATTTTATCATCTTAATCTGACATATATAGTTATTTAATTTTGAAAATTATATAAAGAAAAATTGACGAAAAAGTAACTTTTTCACACGCATTTTTTTTTTACTCGCCAAAGTTACTGATTTCCCCCTGTTTAAGGCAGAATTTTTTTAGTGTAACCCTTGAGTTAGATGCGGTCGAAGGCGAAACAGGTCAAAAGTCTTTGGCGCAAAGCTAATTTTCGTCGCCAATGTTTGGCTAAATGTAAAATCGCGTATTTTAAATTATTTTAAAAATCATTACCTTCATTTTAAGGGCATAATTTTTACGTTAATGCTCTCAAATATCACAAACTATTTCCAAAAATAACGTACTTTAAAATAAAAATGTACAAATTACTACTTTTTAATTTATTTCTCAGAAAAACATCAGTTTCCGAAAATCACAAAATGTTTTTTAAAATCCGTAATTTTGAAGCAATATTTTCAATCTTCGTATATGTTACGGATAATATTACTGTACACAAGGAAAAAAGGTTTTGTGAGATTACCTTCATAAATGACGAAGTTATTCAATGTGAAGTAAAAATTGGGACTACTTTTTAAAAATTCTTTTAAAAAAAAGTTTTGGGAATTTTATTTTTTAAATGAATGGATCTAAAAGAGAAAGGCTTGAAATTAATTAGTGTAGAATATCGATTTAATAACACGAAAAGTAATTCATACCCAACGATTTAGAAATAATTTTCATAAAAACGCATCAGTTTTAACACTATTTTAAAAAATTCGAAAAAAATAGAAAATATCGTTATTTTACAAACAAAATTATACCGCATCGTGGTGAAATAAATTATCTTTCCGATTCTGTAATTCTTTTTGTCTGATTTCAACACCGAAAATTGGATGACAATTTTAAGATGGTCGAAAACGTCGGATCACCGCTCGGCCGAAACGGAACGGAAGTTCTGTCAAGTAAACACCGGCAGGAGTAAAACAATTAGGCGTTTTAAGGTTTTTAATTAATATCTTTTCAACTAATTACAATATCGGAATATAAATGGGCAATACGGCTTCCCCGGAAAATTCCCGATTTTTTGGTACATTCCGCGACTTTCTGCGTGGTGCGGTTCGTGAGAAGATAGACGCACATAGATAGATAGATAGATACGTTTGTTTACCTAGAGTTTACCTACCAGTTTGTTAGAGAATGTAATGTTAATTCTCTTGTGGAAAATTTACGTTCCCCAAACCCAGACAAGTGAATTAATTTGAATGCAGTGTATCTGTAAAAGCTGAAAATAGGGAAATTTCGTAGGGATGACAATTCTCACTCTTAAATTCCTAAAATATTTCTACGCGTGTTTTAATTGTTCATTCTTGAGTTTTGAGATATTTAAATATATATATATATACTAGCTGTTACCCGCCCGCTTCGCTGGGTATTTCATGATGTTTTATAAATTTTTACTGCTTATATATATGTATAAATTATTGATATCTAAGTCCTAGCATTAAGAATTCGATTGAATTGAAAAATATACTTATACCTGTAACTGTAACCTGTTGATAAAAAAAAGGGCAGAACTCATCTAGTTTGTATTTTCTAAAAATCTCTAAAATTGAAGCGTAGAATGATGTTTGCTCTTTCGTAACTCAAAAACCAAGTGGATTCCCGCAAAACCAATTTTCGGTGGATCTCTACTCCGTAAGTTGAACATGCAAGATAAATTTCAAGTCTAAATCTAACAGAAAAAAGCAAAAGTTTTACTATAAATATCCCAGTAAAACCATTGAGAGCCGTTTTCCAAAATTACTGCTGTTAGCGGATTTCAATTCAAGAAAAGAAAAATGCAAACCAAATTTCATTATAACAGTCCTTGTAGCTCAAAAAAAGTAATTTTTTTTTGTCAATACGTCCCAGTAAACCCCTGCAACCCCTCAGAACTTGATTTGCTTAAAATTTATTCTTAGTGGATCCCTATTCAACAAAAGAAACATGCTTAACAAATTTCAAGTATATGGGTTTAACAATGAAAAACAGGAATTTTTTCTGTAACTCCTCTTGACCCCTCGCAAACATCTTTGGGGGTCAATTTTCATTTTACTCTTTGTTAGAGGAACTCTATTTCATGAAAGGAACATGCCTACCAATTTTCAAGCAGGATGATCAAGTAGTTTAAAAATGGAAATATTTATCGATTACGCCTCTTAATCTCCCGAAATTAAACTTAGTAGTTGATATTTGCGAAACCCATTTTGTAGCGGTTCTCTACTTTACGAAAGGAATCTGCTTATCAAATTTCAAGACTGTACGTCTAACAGTTTAAAAATGGGGATAATTATCTATAACGCCACTTGAGCCCCCGCAACGCCACTTCTGGGTCTGTTTTCACAAAACCCATTTTGTAGGGGAATTGCACTCTATGAAAGGAATCTGCTTAGCAAAATTTGAAGACTGTGCGTCCAATTAATTAAAAATGCAAAAAAAATTATCAATAACGCCCCTTGAACCCCTGCAACACCACCTAGGGGTCGATTTTCACAAAACACATTTTGCAGTGTATTTCTATCCTATGAGAGGAATCTGCTAACCAAATTTCAAGACTGTGAGTCTAATAGTTTAAAAAAAGAATTAATTATTTATATATGCCCTTAACCCCCGCAATACCCCTTGGGGTCAATTTTCTCCAAACCCGTTTTGTAGCGGATATTTACTCCATGAAAGAAACATTCCTACCAATTTTCAAGCAGGTAGGTCAAATAGTTTAAAAACGAAAATATTTATCTCTTACGCCACTTATTCCCCTTCAACGCCACTTAGAGGTCTGTTTTCACAAAACCTTCTTGTAGCTGATCTCTACTCTATGAAAGAAATCTCTTTATCAAATATAAAGACTGTGCGTCTAATAGTTTAAAAATGGAAATAATTATCTATAACGCCACTTAAGTCCCCTCAACGCCACTTGGGGGCAATTTTCACGAAACCAATTTTTAGCGTATCTCTACCCTATGAGAGGAATCTGCTTACTAAGTTTCAAGACTGTACGTCTAATAACTTAAAAATAGGAATTTATAACGCCCCTTAATTCGAAACGCACATGAATTCTCAATACTGTTTTAAAATCCATTCCCTAAGCGTATGAACTTCTTTTGGGTAAATAAATTCTGAAAAGGGAATATTATAGACAATAAGCGTTACAATATTTTGAATTTTAAACAGGAACTCATTAATGCTTTCTTTTAAAGATAACTAATATAACAATATTAAATTGATATGCCATAATTATTGAAATTATAATTTAGGATTGAGGAATCATATTTTTTCAGCGGTAATGGATCAGGTATAGAAAATTTTAGTTTAATGTGTTTGTATATTTATATATTATTTCTTTCTCAAATTATAATTTGTATTATGTCGCTTATGTTGGAAACTCCGTTACCATCTGGAAGTAATGCGAACTATTTCTGGAAATTTAAATTGGTTTAGAATTTTATCTATATATAATCTTAAAAAAATACTGATAAGACAAAGTTCATCGTTCTTTTAGAGAAGATGTTGTTTCCTTGTAAGGTTATAAGGGTCAAAGGCTTAAAGGATAACACAGTGACTGAGTCACATTTTCAAAGACCCTACTTTCTAAGAGTTGCTCGGAATTAGAGAATGTAATGTTAATTCTCTTGTGGAAATTTACGGTTCCCCAAACCCAGACAAGTGATTATTTGAATGCAGTGTATCTGTAAAAGCTGAAATAGGAAATTTCGTAGGGGATGACAATGCTCACTCTTAAATCCTAAAATATTTCTACGCGTGTTTTAATTGTTCATTCTTGAGTTTTGAGATATTTAAATATATATATATAATAAAATATTGGAGGAGGGGGGTGAATTCTAGATAAACCTTCATGTTTTATTTATTATTTTTGTACTCTTGTGGTGACTTTATTGCATTGAAATATTTTGCGTAAATTTAAATTCGAGGAGGAAAGTAAACATTTACATAGGATTAACCTTGTCTTCGAACTCGTGGAGTGTAGTCGCGGTAGCTTAGCGGTTATGGTCACGAACTCGTGGCCAATGTGTCGAGGTTGGAGTCCTGGGGCCACTGAAGACCCCCTATGTAAAGGAGGATGATACGCGTTTAATCTGTCGAGCTCAAACTTCTCCCGTTGGTGTGGTGTATCAGTTAAGTGTTCATCCTCATTGAGTGGCAACAAAAAGGAATTTTTTAAGGAGGGAGGGGGCTCAAGGTCGAACGTCCACCATTCTTGTATAATGTTCCAATACGCACCCAACATATTCTTTTAATTTTGTCGATTTTCGGGAGCAAAAACAGTTAAAAATTAGTTATTGAATAAATAATTAGATTAATTAAGGAAATTAATTAAGTATTAGTTTTTTGCTAAGTAAATTTTAC
>BMAO01001274.1:0-15816 GCA_019973975.1 Trichonephila clavata
TTTCGGATACCGCTCATTTATGGAAAAGTTTTCAAGTGTCATAGGAATAACACGAACAAAAATTAATGTTTTAAATCTTATATTTTACAAGTAACACAGAAAAATGACTGCCTTAGTTTGACAAGTTCAAAACGACTATTATTTAGACTTGCAGTTTTATCATTAAATCTCATAAAAGTTTCAAATACAGTAATTTGACAACATTAAATTCTATTTCTAGCCACATCTCTGATGTTACTAATCACCAAAGCTTCAAATCTACAAATTGGAAGCCGACCGTGATCCTCGAAACAAACCTACTAGACTCCCATCAGAATCATCAACAGGTTCCACAGTGAATAGGCACACCTCTTCACAATGGGTTCAACACACTTCTAACTACAATTTACCTTCATTCGGACAATTTTAAATGCTTCTAATACTCCAGGGAGTTATATTCTCATTATTGTTTATTCATATCTTTATTTTCTTTTTTAGTGGTTTCTTAGAATTTGTGAGCATTTTTTACACTTACCGCTGATAACAGAAATCTGTAACTTTCCACAAATGCTAAAAAGCTGCAAAATAACCTTGAGTCATTGATGGTGAAAAGTAGGAGTGTAAGAACACATGCCGTAAATTGATGGACCAATAATGTAGAATAGAAAGACATACGGAGATTAAATGGTGTAGAAATTTTACTGTCATAGGGTTCGAGTATAAAAAAGACCAGCACGAAAGAAAATGACATCTTAACGACCTTTTCCTTATAGTTGTTTTTTAAAATCTGCTTGCATATTCGGTATATTGGTTAGTGAGGCTGACTGTGGTGCCGTAGGGCCTGAGTTTAATCCTGGAGAAGGCATGGATGTTTGTGTATAGTGCCTTTGTGCGGCATGGGGAAGCTCTAAAAAGCCGTCGAGCTGCAAGTCATCTATCTTATGGGTTGGTGGAAGGTAAGAGAGGAGGGAGGCCTCTGATCACCTCCAAGTTGCTCTCCTTCAAAATTAGGGTGAAACCCAGTTAAATCATACTGTAATCTGTATGGTGCTCGAAGCTTCGGCTAACGACAAGTGTACAACTAGCCCCTTGCCACGATGAATTCCATTGGCTATGATCTGATTTTACTGTAGATCAGGTGGTATAGGTAACAACAACAACAAAATGGGACTCACACAGCGTTGGGAGACTGCTTATCTCCTCCTTCATGCTATTTCCCACTAAACTCATAAATATAAGTACCATCTTGTTGTAAACTTTTAATGTAATGATGTTCTTAAATCTTAAATCTTTTAATGTTCTTAAATCATGTTAATAAATACTTAATTTTATTTCATATTTGGAGCAATTAATTCGGACTTGGAGTATTTAAAATTAAGCATTGATTACTAAAGACTAAAATGAGCTTAAATTACTTAACCACAACTTAACTTATTTTTACATTAAATAAATATAACAATTATTATTATTATTATTATTATTTTCATCTTACGGGCTACTAATTTTTTTTCCAAATAATTCTTTTTGTCATTTTGAAATGTCCAGTATACTTTTAACTACAATGGCTACATATTAACATAAAGATCTTAAAATAGCTCTTTAACCCTCTCATTGCGCGTCGTGCGATTTCCACGGGCAACTTAGATTTAGCAAAATTTGGGAAGCCCGCGATTTCAAATTTCCTTTTTCCGACTATTTAGCGGTGCAACCCGTGCAGCTCTTGTTTATGTTTTTATATTTATATTCTGATAATCTAATTCTATATTTTAAAATAAAAACTCTTTTACAAAAATTGTTTGTATATTTTAACTCTAAATTGTATATTCGGTGTGTAGATTTGAAATACGTAATAAAACCGTACGCAACTTTTGTGAACCTACTTTGATAAAATAAATACGCAGCGAGAGGGTTAAATAACAGCAGGTTACGATAATGCCATAATGTTTAGTTAAAAAATTATCAACATAAAAGTTTTAAGGAAAAACTATCAATTTTAGTTTCGCTATTTAACTGTCATGAATATCCAAGGTTTCCTAAATATAGCACCTTAACTCTACACAGGTAGATTCCTCATTAGAAATACATAAAAAATGCGCAAAGAACTGTAACTTTTCAATCGAAAGTTTAACGAAAAAAGTACGAAAAACAAAATATGGCGGTGCAAGGAGAACACAAGAAAACAAATAGAACAACAGCAAAATTTGCAGATATTTATAAGAGTAAATGTTCAAAGTATGCACCATGGATATCGATTAGCACAGTATCCACTAAAGTACACCCGGCATGCGGACGAACAACTAAGTCCATTTATGCTGCCACAACGTGTCGATACACGAAATCTTTGAGATGGCCTTTTTTGGGGGAGGGGGCCAGTAGTTGGAGATCTGATGATCGTAGTGGCCATACAACTGGACCCACATGTCTGATCCAGCGGCTTGGGTATGCTACATTCAGCCATTCGCGTACATGAGCAAAGAATTGCGCTAGAGCCCCCTCATGCCTCATCACTCATTCGTGATCATTTTTTTTAACATTTATAAACCCCGTGCATCACGCAATGTATAACACGAGGGCATACAGCACAGACAGAACAAAGGATTACAACACAAACATCCTTGCATTCTCCGGGATTCGAACCCAGTCCCTACGGCACCGCAGACAGCTTCACTGACCACTATACCGGATGGGCGGCATTCGCGATCATTTACCTTACATTTTGGTGAACTATGGATAGTATGGACAATTTTTATGTCCTCTAAGCGAGGAATCGGACTTTGCATAGCTTTACTATTTGGGGGACACCCAGTATAATGATAATAGTTATTTTCTTCGGTAAAATTTCTCTAGAGGTAAAAAAAAAGTTTCATGGTTGAAGTAGTTGTCATAAAAGTACAGAATTATGTAAGCTGTAACTTGTAGTAAATAAAAACGAGAAAAACAAAACATATATTCACGGTTCTTTACTATTATAAATAAAAATATCGACCAAAATGCACTTTGCTTTTGAAAGCCACTCAAAACTTTTTCTTCACTGTAATAAACTTATAAACAAGAAATTAATCGCTTCATTTTAAAGCTTGCTATATGACAGTACATCATTCAAATAGTTAGGCGTTGTCGTTTAAAGAGTAAGCTCTGAACTTAATGAAGCGTGTGTCAGAGCTTAAACACTGTTTGAAAGTAACTAGGAAGCAATTTTAATTTTAAATGCTGTAAAAATCATGGCAAATAAGAAGGAAAAAGGTGGAAGATTAAATCATAATGTTTAATCTTTTGTTAAGTGCGCTGTTAAATGGCATAATATTTCGCTGACGGCATTTTCAATTGACTGAAATTCAATGTTTATTAGAGTTCTTCATGTGGAGAGTTATTACTTTTCTCGAATGGAATTGAGATGCTCGGTTTGTAATTTTAGTTAATAATTTATTTTTGTATAAAATTTTTTTTTACATATAAAGCTAAACGTTGTGGATTTTTTCATGTATATTTTAATACAGTTTCTAAAAGGATTAGAAAGAAAATTTTTTTTTCGTAAATTATAATGATTAAAATATGAATACAAAACTAAACTTTATTTCCAGAACATTAAATCGTAAGAAAACCTTTTAATGAAAAAATTGTACAGTTGTTTTTTACAGTTTTCTACTTCTTGTATAATAATTTTAATATATAAGCGTGCTTTTTATAATATCATTATTAACTCCAAGAAATTGTTTCAGAAATCTATTCGAAATGCCTCCTCGATTTTTGAAAAATCTCATCTATGGAAACAATAAATTCTACTTTTGATTACATTTTTTTTTTTTGTAAATCATATTTGCAGCTTAAAAGGATAGAATCTTCATATCTTTTTTGAATACATATTGATACTGTTTGTGAAAACGCATATCCACAAACAATTTCAATCTGTTGTGCCATTATCACGCTCAACGTTAAGAAGTCTTACACGCCGAGGGATCAAATAATAAAAATTCTGATTGTCATACTGAGATGTGGCATTCTAAATGACTTCTGTTTGTTGCCAAAATTCAGTCGTACCACCGAACCGCGAGCTGTACCAGTAAGTCACTTACCTAAATAAATCCAGACATTTTCATTTGGGGCATATCTGGGGCTTCAGGTCATGAATGAAGTGGAAGTTATCGAGCACACATGAGAGTTTCTACAGTACAAGTAGCATGTCAAATGGCATTGCCTTGCTAAAATGTAGCTCCGGGATGCACTGCAGGAAGTATACGGCATCAAGCTGCTTCTGATGTAGCTACCATTATCCAGTGTCTATATAATTTGGAGTAAGATGGATCCTCTATGGTATCCAATGGTGTTTTAAACATAACGCCAAGCTCTTTTCTGGTATAACGCTAAATAATTATAGTTTAAAAAACTAAAAGCCCTGCTTTTATGGTTAATCGAATAGAAATGTAAAAAGTAATTCTTAATATAAGAAAAAAATGATTAACGAGGAAATTAATGTCATTGTGATAAAAGCGTGGGATGCTCGATATCAATTGTTATAATTTTTTACTAGTTCTATACCAAAAAACTGAGTTAGTACAAAAATGTAGTACAAAGCTCTCCACGCGCTTTTCCCACAATGACATTAATTTTCTCGTTTATTATTTTATTCTTATATTAAGAATTATTTTTTACATTTCAGTTCGATTAACCATAAAAGCGTGTTTTTTAGTTTTTTTTTTAACTATAATTTATTTTTCATTTTTTAGTTCCATCTACGATAAAAGCGTGGTTTTTTTTTTAGTTTTTTGAACTATCATTTATTTATTGATGAACTAATCTTACATGTGTAATTTTTTAGAATCTGGAATACCCATTGACATCCTATCAATGCGTCGATACGGCCTGGTTCTAAAAATATAGGATAAGTTAACTGAAGGAAATATGGAAGAACTGAGTTTGAAATATTTCATGCGGAAAAAGGTTTAAAGTCAAAGATATTTTTCACTAGAAAGAAATTAATATTCTCTCTGAAACTCGCATTAGCATTAGACGTAATAGTACATGTTTTAAATCAAAGAGTTTGTGAGAAATTACTCACCTCTAAATCAAATTTTAGCTGTTTTGGTAAAATGAAGCAATAAATGATCAATCGTTTCACAGATCTAACAAGAGAATTTAGAAAAATTGACTTTATGTCTGTTTTTAGGGATTAGAACATAAATTTTTTCACACGCTCGAGTCTATCTTTTATTTCCATTTTCAAACAAACAAGGCAATTGTTTATATTATGGTAAGAAATTGCTAACACACCCTCCCCTTTTTCATATAAAGAACACTTTTTTGTTTGTTGTATCTGTATTAACCTTGAAAGTTCTCGCTTCAAAGTTGTACCTTCATATTTTAGTCACCAAATCTTGAAATGGTATATGGAATTAGCCGCCAAATCTGGAAATCAATATTCCTGACGATCCTAATTGTGATAAAGGAACAAAATTATGAAATTATTGTATTGTCATCTGTCCTTGACAAGTGTGCAGAATTTCGAATTAATCTGACCTTTTAAGGTATGAAAAATCGAGTTCAAAGATTCCGTTACATACAATGAAGCTTATAAAAGCGTGTTAAAACCACCCTCCGGAGAAGGCATTCATCTCTTAAGTAATTACCGTGTATGTATTCATCGTTACAGCATAAATTGTAGAGAAACTATTTGGAGAAGAAAACTTGTTACCGTAAGGCTCGTCATTGGCTGGTTTTGTGACCAAATTGTAACCGTTTAAGCATCAATGTAATTCTGCGCAGAGGAATCTTTACATATAGCTCATGGCACAGCAGACATTAAATGAGTCAGATATTGCTTTAAATTAATTTTGTTGCGAATATATTAATTAGGTTTCTATTTTAGGAGTAAAAAAGAATATATCGAAATAGGCCTTTCTCGTAGGAAAACTGCTGTACATATTATAGTAAAAAATAAAATTCTGTAATAAGAAAATACTTATAATTCTAAACTGATCTACAAATCGTACCATGCACATATGTAGCAATGGTTTCCAGATAATTTGTCAAGGAGGAATACTTAAAATAATAATTTTTTTAAGAAAAAAAGTAGTTCTAAAATGCTCTATTGGTTTAAGGTCCGGAGTTTATTACTTCATTCACTTCAAATCTTGATTTTTAACATATTTATTAGTTCAGTGAAGTCAAACATTTTTGTATCAATTATGAAGAATCCATACCCTACAGCACCAGGATTTTGTGTGGTATGCAAGCAAGGAAGATCATGTTTCCCAAAACTTTACAGCAGTCAAAATGCTTTCTTGGAGCACATGTAAGATCTACTATAATGTTCGAATTGATTGGGACAAACACTTTTTATTGTCTGAGTTGGTATGTGATTACCAGTTATTTCTCGAAACACCGCAAGCCCGTTATATTTTCCCTGAAGTAATGTGATGGATAGACCTTGACTATAATTTACTCATTTGAATGGGGTTATTTTTGTACATTAGTAGTTCAGTTTTGAGCCTTTCAGTGTGGTAGCTGGTGGTTATAATTTTGCATTCCCCACAACACGTGTTAAGTTTTCTTATTCAGACATCTACACTCATGTCCATAAATTAAGGATAATGAAGTTCAGGCAAAGGAAGAGACAGAAGCAAAACAAATTTGACTTATTTGTAAAGTCTATTTATTAAACAAAAGGTAAAGAGCAAAAAAAGATGCTATATATTTGACATAATTAATACAAATTGCGATTTTTACTCCCTGGAGCAAATTTCAAAAAAGAACCTATTTACAAAAAACAGTATAGCATGGTTAGTATGATGGTTAATACGGAGTATGTCTCCCGGACGATGCAATACAGGCCTTACAATGCCTACGCATGCTGAGTATCAAATTATCAATCTGATCTTGGGGAATATTACACCACTCATAAAGCAAGGCCCTCCGAAGTTCCGGTAGACAGGTGGGAGGGGGTGACGGGCTGCAAATCGTCGGCCAAGCATATCCCACACATGCTCTATTGGATTCAAGTCCGGTGAGTATGCTGGCTAATCCATACGGGTGATATCCTCCGATTGAAGGCATTCGTCTACAATGTTTGCACGGTGAGGACGGGCGTTGTCATCCATAAACAGAAATTCAGCACCCATGGCACCCCGAAACAAACGTACATGTTGTTCCAGAATGACATCCCGATAGATGTGGCTGTCATCTTTACACTCTGAACATGCAGGTCAGTTCTGGAATCAAGAATAATTCCTCCCCAAACGAGCCATCCTGCACCACCGTAACGGTGTCATTTAATGGTGTTCTCTTGGTGGTAACGGGTACTGGCACTCTCCATATGAAAGTTCGGCGAGAATCAGACTGCAAACTAAACCTGGACTCGTCGGAAAACATCACACAAGACCACTGTTGCGGTGTCCACAATGCATGCTCTCTACTCCAGGTTAATCGCAGGCGACAGTGAGTTGCGGTAAGGGGAACACATCTGACAGGCCTACGAGCATATAGACCAATGTGCCCTAAGCGTCTGTACATGGTCTGCCTTGAAACTGTCGTACCGGTAGCTGAAGAGAGCTGACGAGATAGGTCTGATGCTGTGCTCCGTCTGTTTCTTTTGGCAGTAACTGCCAAATACCGGTCCTCATTCGGCGTTGTAACTCGGGGGCGACCTGTGCTGTAACATCTACTCACATTACCATCATCTTGGAATCGTTGCCAAAGCCTGGAGATGACACTCTGGGCGATTCCAAGTTCCTCGGATACTTCCAGCTGGGTACGTCCACATTCCAGTCGTCCGATAATTCTACCACGTAAAAAATCATCCAAATGCTTCCTTTGTGCCATAACTATGCGGTTATTGCACTGAAAGGCTTTTAAAGCGCTTGTGAACAATTTTACTTCTTTGCCACCATTCCTTATATACCCCTCTCTTACACTCTCGTCATTGTGACGTACTTTCCGCGCCATCTGGTGGTTTCCTGTAATTTGCATATTCTTCTTCAAGATGTGTGTGATAATTCTACAGGTGAAATTTTTATTTTAGAGTTCAATTTCTGTGTGATTCTGAATTATCTTAATTTATGGACGTGAGTGTATATTAATCCGAGGAAGCGTCCTAAAATAATCTCTGTTAATGAACACACTTCTATGACTGTGAGAGATATAGATATAATAGTTGGTGTGGGCAAATCAAGTGTTTCAAGAATTTCATGAACATTTCAAGATTCCTGATCATCGTCTCCAAAAGAAAAGGAAAATGTGGGATTAAACAGAAAACTACTCCAAAAACTGATAAAATTCTAATACGAAATAGCAAAATAAATCAAAGTAAGACAAGCACAGACCTTTGAAGGGATTTATTGGATTATGGTGTTGAAGAGAATATTTCAACTATACAGAAAAGTGTTCTAGAAGTTAACTGTAAGGCACCAAGATCGAGGAAAAATCAATTTCTAATTTAGAAAGCGATGAAAAACGTTTAGCATAGGACAGAAATACTGATCATGGACCATTAACGACTAGAAGAAGGTGATTTTCAAAGATGAAAACACATTTATTTGTGCAGGGATATAAATCAGGTGCTGTTAGACAAAGTGAATATGAAACTGCAGCCAGATCATATCTAACAGACTGTAAAATACCCTTCTAAATAGATGTTTTAGTTTTTTTCACAACAAATAGCAATGGAAGCTTAGTTCCTTTTAAATGCATGGTGAATTATGTCAAATACATAGATCTGTTACGCAGTACAATTGTTACATCCATGGAAACATTTGACGGAACATTTCAACATGATTTGGTTTCTTGTAGCAATTCGATATTGGTCCAGACTTTTATACCAGAAAATAAAATAAAGTGCTGAATATGCCTTTTTTTAAGTCCTCTGAGTTTTTTTCTCTTGTTTTTTGTAGTTGGCAATGAATGTCTCTCCGAGTCGACAATTCTTTCGTCATCAACGTTTGAAAAGCCCTTCACAATGAAACAACCCATTGGATGTGTAAATGTTCCAACACGGAAAGAAACCCTTTAGATCCATCATTGAACTGTAATACAGCTAAGAATGCGCCAAATTGTAATGTCAGAAGTTCAACGAAAGTTTCTTTTGGGATTATGCTCTACAAAACACCATTAAAACTTTCATTGGCATTTTGGGTCTTTCCATGCAAACATTTTTCGAGAAGTGATTGATCACATAAATCCATATAGGTGTTTTTCACCGTGTTCAATACAGCAGTTGTTAAGCCAGGTGTTCTATGTTTATGCAGTTTTCCTTCTTGCTTGGCCTTTTGGTATTTGCACCACGTATCGGATCCAAAAAGCATTGTCCATGCATGGTTTTTTTGTCGGTTGAGCAGCAATGAAAAAATGCAGCAATAACTGCAGTCTGCATGTTAGACAAATTGCCGACATTACTTCGAATAGCAATTCCAAAATAATTTTGAAGTGTGTCGATAAATTTGTTGGTCAATTTGCCTTTCCCAATTAAACCTTTTGTGGATTTCTTCAGCTTTCGTAAAAGAGTGCCAACTCTCTTCTGCACATGTCCTATGCATTCATATTTAGTTATGCTCTCAATACCATACATGTCTTTTACATTATTGAACGCCTTTGAATCCCCATCCCGTAGTAAGATGTATATCGAAGACTGCGGTTTGCTTCAGACCTTTCAAAAATCCTATAAGCACCGACAGTTTCCATATTAGAAGCTGATCCTTTGTGAATTTTACAAAAATGTGACACTACGCATTTTTTGGAGGGTCCCGATATTTTTTTCGTTTTTTGTACACAATATCGACAATATTGACTGAGCACTTCAATGTCTAATATTTTTCCAGAGTCCACAGAAATTGCCGAAACACATCCATTCAGTGAAGAGTAGCCACGTTTTTGCCATGTACCATCTACACTAACGCCACACTCATTTGAACATTCCGCATGGATTTTGCAGACTCCAACATAGAACTGTTTGCAGCTTGTGACGTAGCATGCAGCAACTTAATTTCATGTTGTCTGTATGTACATTTTGAAAGATAAGGAATATTCAGCATACTGAACAGTTTCTTTCCAGCTGACAATCCTTTGCCAATAACTCTTATTCCAAAGACGAGAAGAAGGTTTACTGTATTTAATTATTCACCTTTGATGTAGAAGTGAATCCTTTTGAAATTAATAGTTCTTACACTTGAGACACAAATTTGACTGCAAACCAAGTCTTGAGTCTTCAACCAAGTACAGTTCTTGATCAAAACAACAGGGCAAGATAGAATAGAGAATATTGATACCAGTATTTCGATCTCGAAAATCCTATTACCAGAAAGAGTTCCGTATCAACATTAAATAAAGTGTCACTTAATCCTCTTCCCAATTTTCTGTACTAATACTTCCATCACTAACTTTCTTTTGAGCAGTGCGGAAATTACCATTAAACTTTCGATTCTTTGGACGTATTTTTCGTCCATGTCCATGGCAGATATTTGAAGAATAATTAAAAAGCAGTTTTATCAAATACGAAAATCAAAATGAACCTATTTCAGTAAAAACTAGAATGAAAAAAGTTGGCAGTGATATCGAACGTTAAGAAGTAAATAAACAAATATCTTGAAATTGCAGATTTGAAAACTCATTTTATAAAAAAAAATAAGTGAGGCTTCTTAATAACGTTAAACAAAATTTTAAAATATACTTTACTTCAAAATATATTTGTGAAAAAGTGGAAAGAACCGAACAAACTTTCAGTTTTGGTTTCAGAATGCCACTTCCGGTCGGCAGTTACCACTGGAAGTGTCACCTGCTTGTACTAAAACAGTTGTAACTTTTGTTGTAGTGAACGAAAAATAAAACTTGACCAAATCCCGATTTTAGTAGTCGACTTAAGAAAAATATGCCATAGGGAACATTAAGTATGGAGTTCTTAATTATGAAGATGCCTGAGGAACATATCATCTTTGATACGATGGTGAGTCGGAAAATAAGTTTCCCCTCTTAACTGAGGTCAGAGCTGTGTATGAAAGACAAAACATAGAATGAGACATTAAAGATAAGAGATAACTTTATTTGTCCACATAAGCACCAAGTACATTGAGATATTTGTAATACCACTTGGTAAACTTCAAAAAGCCCTTCAGAAAAAACTCAGGGCTTTGCGTACGGAAGAAACGTTTAACGGCTTGTTTCACTCTTCCAAAATACCTTCAGATGAGATTCTTTTTAAAGCCAGAAACAGATGAAAGTCAATTGGTGCGAGATCAGGACTGTAGAGCCGCTCTCAACCAAGAACTGCAATATGGTTTTGCAATGCCGGCACCGAGTGTGGTCTCGCATTGTTATCCAACAACAGAACTCCAGATCTGAGAAGCCCATGTCACTTTTTCCGAATCCATGTTCTTGCTCGCGACCTACCTCTACCCAATGGTGTATTGGTGTCTTGCGCGTCGGTTTCGTTAGCCCATAGACGTTAAACGCTTCTTCCGCATACAAAGCCCTGAGTTTTTCCTGGAGGGCTTTTTGAAGCTTTTCAAGCGATATGACAAATGTCCCAAAGTACATGGTACTTAGTGGAAAAATAAAGATGTGATCTTTAATGTCTCATTTGATGTTTTGACTTTCATACACAGCTCTCACCACAATCGACAAGGGAAACATTTTCCGATTCAATCTTCGTATTACGATGATCTGAAACAAGCTTAGTATTTCTTCTTTCGATTCGAAAGAACTGGATGAGGATTTTGAATACGGGTTATAATCGGTGAGTGACATGAAGCAGGTTTTATTAATAGTGATTTTTGGATTCAAATTGATCTCACATTCTTTAAGTTACGCTGCGAGACATATTAAAATGTTGAATTGCAGTAACTGGAACAACCACTTTTCCGTGCATCCAATATTTGCCCTCTTACCAAATCAAACACACGGCATCTATCGACAAGATTAATAATATCTCTGTACCATTATTTTAAGATCAATCAGCTCAAAAATTACAACCTAAATTACAAATATGGAATATTCACAATTTACTTTGACTGCTGTATGGATGAATAGCTCTTTAAAATTAAGTGTAAGATAAACGATGAATATAATTGTTTCATAGGTTTTTTTATTGAAGTTTCTTATGATCATTCAAATAAACCTATTTTGTACTTGTATTTAAACCCTTTCAACGGTGAGTAGCAAAAAATGGTTGGCACTTAATAATTTTGTGTAGGTTAATGTTAATAATTATTACTTCTTTTGTTAACGAATGAAATTTGTTTAAGTTATATTTCTCGAAGATTAAGTAATCATGTTTAAAGTAAAATAAAAAAAAACATTTCGCATCACTATCATACAATTTAAAAATCTAATCAACTACTATTGTAAGGTATGAAAAGAATTCAGGAACATTTTTTAGAAAACTAATGCTTTTCTTTGTCAATTACAGAATTTAATTTTTTTTTCTTCTATCTTTCAATTGCACATGCTAAGTTACATAAAAATTAATCTTGAAAAGGTATTCTTTTTTAGTAAAGAATGCTAATTGCATTTTTTTTTACTTACTTAAAAATAATTCCATCAATTAGATTGTGCATTGTTCATGGCTTATTTCAAATAAAGTAAGGTATAAAATAAATCATTCTGATTAATTTCTTAAAAATGAGGCTTAGTGATCCTACTAATAGTTCTTAAGAATATAAAACAGGGGGAGAAATTATAAACATGATGAGAATGCATAATTAGTGCAAAAGTAATTAATTAAAAGAAGTTGAAAATTATTCAGAATAAATGAGATAATAGTTGCACTTTAAATTAGTTAATTTTTTAGACATCTTTTAAAAGTAAATTGAAGTTTTTAAAGAGATTAACTAATTTTATCTGTTAATTTATGTATATTAAAATCGAATTCTACCCATTATTTTTAAAACTATTTCTAAAATATCATAGAGAAGAATTTTTTATTTGCCTGTGTAAGCCAAAACATTCTGTCTTTATGAATCAACACTTACTGCAAAACAAAGCACAATTCAATGATGTTACTATTAATTTAATATTGTTGAAAAAAATTTAACTCAGAGCTTTTTTAATATTTCTCTAAGCTTGAAATGTGTGATTTTATGTGTTTGTGTGTGTTTATGCGTGTGTGTTTGTGTGTGTGTAAATGCACAATATAAGACAAATAATCAAAATAATACAATAGATTGGAAGGAAAGATACCAAATAAAATATGAATAATATACAAATTTAAATGAAAGTGTAAGTTTTCGACTGAATTGTGAGTTGAACCGGTTAATGGTCTCAATTCATGACGTTCACATGATAAAGTCAATCACGTATTCGTGACGTAATTCAGAACTGACATTAAACCAACTTGTTCAATTTGTAAAATTTAGATAAAGCTTAAATTTCACATTTTCGGGAAAAATGCTCAAATATAATAAACAAAAATCATTAGAAAGATTTTAGCTATCCGAATGGTTACGACAAATTTTTAAAAAAAATTGAGATATGAGGATTTTTTTGTGTGTTTTTTAGATCTGTTTAGATATTTTAAGAAAAAATAAATAAAATTAGTTTATGAATAGATTTTTAATTTTTTCAATTCTGATGTGTTGCTATGTTATTCTGTTTTGAATTGACCTTCAGGATAAGAGATACTTTAATTTTTACAAAAACTAGAACACTTTGTCTTAGTTATTATATGAAATTGCTTAAAAAAGCAGTGATTATATTCACATAAGGGACTGTAAATTTTGTAATAAAACAGTGATTGATAAATCTGAAGGTTAAAATATTTCTACTATTATACAGAACCTACATCAAAAATTTCAGCTTATTATTTTCAAAACCTTTTTAGCAATCCCATGCCCCATCTGAGTATTTTCAGGAAAACACATTTCGAGTAAAACGGGTTTCAATGTATGACATCTTGCTTAAATTAATGGAATCTACTTTTACCAAAACACTTGTATTTTTTGTTCTAGTGAACCGAAAATAATAAACTTGGTATTTTTATAAAACTAATAAGATTTCCTATAAAATAAAATCATAAAATATTTTCCAATTCTTGGCAAAATTCACAATTTTAGGGCAGTCGGTTACCTTATAGTGAAAAATATCTTATTAGTTTGTATACTTTTAAATAATATAAGAACGCTATTATTGCTAATAAATATGTATGAAATAAAAATATTTCTATGTGCAACGAGAATAAGTTGGCTACAACGAAAATCAAGAACTGTGATTAGCTGGGAAATGCATGATTGCATTTATCGTATGATTATGACACCACAAAAATTCATGAATTAATTGGCTTGAAACACGTGTTTATCATTATCACGTGACTATGACGTCACATGAATTTAGTTCATTGTGATGCCAACCTAACTTATGTGGAAGCATGTTTATATACGCAAATAAACATATCTCACAAATAACAGAAAATATATTCTCTCCCATAAATCAACCGAAAGAAATGATGGTAAATTCGAAAAATCGTATTTTATAATCGCAATACAAAAATTTTATTTCATGAAAACATGGAAACTACTCCTTCGCCTCTCCTTAAGTTCCAAAAGGATGCTTTACGCACTTGACAGATTAGTTTTCTGTGGAGCCGATGTGGAAACGCATAGACATCATTCAGAGATATCGAAGGGAGAGTAATCTTCAGTCCTAAATCACCTCAGATAAGGTATCTTGATTACATTTTAGATAGACTACCATGGCTCGAATATGATCATAGCACTTCAGAAATGATTCTGGTACTGCATTTATTTCTATATCAACTCTATTACGTGGCTATTTAGATAATGTACTAAAAGAGATGGATCCTATTTTATATAATGGAAGGATATTTAAAGAAATGATAAATTGGCCGGTAAGGTTGTTTAAAATGTGATATGGTTCAGAAAATATTTAATGAATGTACAATAATACCCCAAATTTATACGCAATAGGTGGGACTGAGTTTTAACTGCATAAGTCGTATTCGCTTATGTCGGGGTATAATTCAGCATGTAAATACACATAAATTATTTTAGTTGGGGCCAAGACGAAAGAAAACAATGCTTTAAAAAATAAGGTTTAATAAAATCATAAATAACACAAATTGTGATTGATCTATACACGTTCTTCCCCTAACCCTCTTGGGAAATATTTGGGGCTATGAAAAATAACAACCTTCTCTTAAGAAGAAAACGTGATATGCAAATTATTTTTCTTATATATAGTTCAAGTTTTCTTGCTAGAAGGAGTTAGAAGGTTAGTTAGTTAAAGCATGACAAAGTTAGATATAAGTTGAAGAGATATTCGGAAGAGAGTTATAATAGTAAGTCCGTGTGAGAGAAGAAAGATTAGAAGTTGAAATTATAAAGATATTAAAGGATTTCGCAGTAAAGATTAATAAGACTACCTACAGTTCAGGTAGTAGTGACATTTATAGTTAGTTTTGATATTTAAATTATTAAGTAGTCTATGTGACAATTACATATCTACCGTTTAAAGCAATATTAAGGTAGAAGATTAATTAATACAAAGTGGATACATTAGTAGAAGTATTTTCCAAAAACGCGACTCTTGCCTCCTTACCTCTGTTAGCTAATCGGATGCACCCTATTTATTCTGATTCATTGATTTGTTTTTGAGTTAATTAAAGTACTGAATAAATAATTGGAAATTATCATGTCGAATCATCCTTCACTTTCTCCTACACCTTTAGCCGGGTCACAAGGTAGACGAGAGTATTACAAAATGCAAAATTTCAAACCGAAGTTATTTTGATGTATAAGGTTTGATAAAATCTAATAATATTTTACCGGCTCAGTGATTTTTCTGTTGCTCTCGTAGCATGCTAATAACTTTTGCATTCCTTGTTTTGTTGAAAAAATACGCTCT
>BMAO01001275.1:0-18337 GCA_019973975.1 Trichonephila clavata
CATGAAAAATATTCCTCCCTCATTTGCTTTGAATTGGTAATGTTTAAAAACTTCTAATTTTTATTTCATACTCCTCATAATTAAATTTCATTATTTCGAATTTTAAGTTGAAAAGTGTAAATTTGTTTAATAGTTTTATTTAAAAAAGTCTGTAATAATTTCTTCAATAAATTTGGAATAATCTTGAGAATGAGTTTTTTCGTTAATCTTGGCATTGCTAAAACTGAATTTTCTTAGAGCTTATAAACTTATTCAGTATGTATTAAAAACGCACTTTTTGGAATATTGTGAACATTGATTATAATAATAAATTTAAAAAGTTTAAATGTTTGAGTCAAAGATTAATTGGATTCTTATTTATGTAAATTTTACTGACAACAATAATTAGCTTATTTTAATTTAATTAATATATGTATTTTGCTTCAAAGTGTTGGATCGGGACACAAATATAGAAACAACTACTCATGCAAAAATTAAGAAGCACTTTTTACAGCATTCGGCTATATAACATAGTTCGATATTAGTTCATTCTGTCAGATTTTTTAAAGATACCATTTTTTTAGCTGTTTAGGCCACAATTTTGCAGTGATTTTTGTTCAAATGTAGTTTGAAGCTCCGTTTTATTTAAAGGTCTTGAAGTATTATTTTCTTTAAATGATCGGATTATGAATTGTAACTTTATATTTGGTAACATTATAACCTTTAAATTTCATAAATTCCTCTTTATATCACATTTATATGGCTTGTTCTTCATAATAAACATTAAAGAAACAATCAGCACTTTTATCCTTACGTCTGGAGAAGCTAACCATTGCTTGAAAATCCAATGCCTTCATTTCTTATTTCATATATAGAAATTCTTATTTATATATTATTACTCATTAACTTTATTTTTATAATAATTTTGCTTATATTATTACATACAGTTAATATATGAACTTGATTTTTAAGAATTAATATCTTTTAAAAAAAACTTTACGAAATAAATTTCTTTCATTGGTTGAAATTGAAAACAATTCATAAATTTATATTAAACAATGTTGCAACTAAAACTAAAATAAATAAGTTTAAACATTATTTATTTTTATCAATTTATTGCATGAAATTGATATTTGACCATGATCACGTAATGCATTTACGTTTGATATTAGTAACAAAATCAATTGTAACTTTTAAATTTAAACATATATAATTATAGAAAAAAACGGAGAAATCTTTTCATAAGTGAAAGGGATGAAAATGTTACTTTTTGTGTATTTAACTTATAAAATCTGCATTGAAGTAGGGACTTTGCTGAGCTAATTTCTCTCGGAATATTATGACAGATATTATAATAATTAAAATAAGACCTGAAATTAATTATGTAGCACTGAATGTTGATTTCAGTTTTTTTGCACTTGAACTTACGACTTTGTTATTTAAATTTTTTTTTCATGAAGTATCTACTTAATTTAACTTGAGAAATTTTATTTTAAATAATGATTAAATCTTCAAATGAAATTTTCACCCCTCTTTTTTAGATAAATATTTAAAAAGCAAGAGAGTTCAAATGAGATTAAAAAATCTCATTCCAATTAATTTAAATTTTAAAAACAGAACAGTAATTGTGATTTTTATATCCTGTGATACACTTATTAAAATATTTCAAATATTACGACTTATCAAAACCTATTATTGAATGCTTATTCGGCTTTAGAATGTTACATAGATATTATTTAAACCAGAGTTCATTTAGGAGGATGAAAGGAGAAGAAAACTCTAAATTTTCAATGCATCTGATTGCTCACAAATTTTATATTTTAAATATCGAAATACTCTGATATAAATGAACTTGTTTCGCCTTTTCCTTCAAACAAATTATCTTATTAAATTTTAATTTGTTTATAAATCATTTATTTTGTAGGTGGTGCCATATATCTCCTAAAAACGAATTAAAATTTTAAAATACCTGCTAAAAATTTTAATACTTAATTATTTTATTAAATAACAGGTTTGGAGGGAGAATATCAAAATCTTTTAATTTTATAATTTGTATTACTTGTATTAATTTTGCGAATAATTAGTCCTTTATATTAGAAATTACATTTTCTTTTACTTTAATATTTGAGTTGCTCTGGTAATATTATTTTGTTTAAGATGAATGAAAGATGCATCTAATATTAAAGCCATCAAAATTTCTTATTTCGAATGTGTAAAAGCCGTACAGTGATATGAATAGTGTTCTTGCAAGTGGATTTCGTAAAAAAAAACATATTGACATTTATCATTGTGAAATGAATAATTCCATTGGCAAGTTGAATTATTAAAATCTAACTCTTGCCACTATATAAATAAATTTTTCATACTTTTTAAAATTTTCAATTCAGAATAATTATTTCTTTTATGAAAACTTTTTTTCTTACGTTTTTCTAAAGCCCTTATGCGCTTGTTTGTGAGTTCATTCAAGTTAAAGGAACTTTAACATTCTTTGCGGTATCTGCGAGATTTCTTTTGTATTTATTCAAAATTTGTTATATCATTTTTATACAGATGTCTCTCTCTCTCTCTACTTTTTTTATAAAAAAAAATTATTGTGCTTCATAAATTTTTCACATTTTAGAGCATAATCCTTTATTTATCTGGTGCCTATCATTTCCTTCAAAATTACACAAAAAAAATCTTCATCTTATTTTCTAGAACTATTACCTAGGGGTTCATATAGTAGTTACTTTCTTAATACTCTGATATATTTCATTGCTTAATTATACGCAATATTATTTCTTTCACCTTCGTTCCTAAAAAATAGATACTAATATTTTAAGAATGTTTTGATCTGAAAAATAGAATTCAAACGTGGAATGTAATTTTCAGTTTTTAAAATATATTCTAATACAATACAATATTCTAACTTCACTCTGATTTAAAAACTAATAAATTCTACTGTACTGTGTGATTCGATCTAAATATAAATTTTCCAAGCATAAAATATGTTCCATATTTTGATTCTCTATTGTACTAATTCAGTGAAGATTTTTAACTTTAAGATTGAAGCAAAAAAATTGCCTAACGATTGAATGTTCTTAAACGAAGACAAGGATAAATGAGTACTTGTAATTTAAAAATGAACTTACACCATTGCTCTGATGTTCTTCGGCCTAAAAAAATAATTGCACTGTTGACACAATAAGAAAATAAAACTTTTAAATATGTCAGTAATGATTTAAACCTATCAAATTCCTTTAAATTTCATAAAACATTTTAATAGGATTATCCCTCTTTGTATTAATCTATCAAGACTCGAACCTAAAAATTTCAACACGAAAATTTGGTTGCTTGGAAATATAGTGTTATTCAAGCAATTACACAAACTTTAATTACAGTCAATCCTCACTAATAAAGACATGAATACGAATGTTGCCTAAAACGGACAATCTTAAAAATAGTTCAGAATTAATAAATACAAGTAAAAAGCTGATTTGGATGAGCAAGAATCTGGACCAGGGGTGGGCAGACTTTGACATAACACGGTCTACTTCTAATTTTTTCAAGGTGTTGCGGTTCACTCTGTGGCGTAGGTGTGATAATCAAAACAAAAGCTCAACAATATTTATATTATAACAATAATAAATATAAAATATGTACTTACGTACATAACTACAAAAAAAAATATTCTTTTAAAACCACGTTTTAAGTGAAACGCAAAATACAAACATAATAATTATGCCCCCAAATTTACTATCAAATGATGCATTTATTATCAAACAATTCAAAATACATAAAAAAATAAATCATTTTCATTTAAAGTTAGCTCTTGTAGTTAAAGTCTCATCAGAAGACTTAGTCTGCATACTATCCGTACCAATCTTGAATATCTTTGTATATAATTACTAACTGTTAATATTGCAATGGATTCTAAGGGATCGTCTGTGAAACGGGAAGGATACGTTGTTTTAATTATATCCATCGTTGAAAATGAAGATTCACACAGGTAGGTAGAGCAAAAGAATGGTTTTAAATGAAAATTGCAGCTTTTTTAAATTAGAATACTTTACTTCGTCCTTTAGATTTCAAAAGTTATTCTTTTAAAATTGAGTCCTTTTGAAGAAAAAAAAATTGCTTCAAAAGAGATAGAGAGAATATTTAACATTTCTCTTTCCGCTTTTTTGCTCTACCGCGCTTGTCTTGCAGTGTGTAAGCAATCATGACTCTTTAGACACCATACCTGTAGAAACCTCTAAAAACTGGGATGTTTCGATCACACTTGCTCCAGCTAGACGGGCTCTCACAATTTGATCTCTTCGAAAATCTGAGAGATCCATCATTTTATGATTTTGAAAAAAATACAAGTCTTACAAAACTCCAGTAAAGCTAACAAATATTACCAGAATATATACATTACTATCTATTTATAAAAAAAAAATCCTCGTAGCTATTATTATAGCTATTATTACTTTAATGCTTACGAAGTGCATTCAAAAATATCACTTTTATTCACGGGTGTTTCCAGTATTTTCATAACTACCAATGTTTCTTTTAGTATACACGTCTAAGATCTTATGTGAAAGCGGTCACCCCAAAATGTTTTGTTGGTTGATCGCGATCGACCCCGGATCTAGATTTTCAACATTAATCATATCATGTAAATGTGTCAAACTCGCGGCCCCCAACGATCATTTTTGCAGTCCAGCCTGTATATCGGCACAAAATAATACATAATAAAAAATATAAAAATTTCTCCCGAAATAGGAAAGAAAGTTGCAGAGAAAAGATGTCAGATGTTAGGACATAAACATTAAATTTTTCTTATTTTTTTATTTACGTTTATTATAATGCATTATTTAAAATAAACTCACATTTCTATGCACTAGTTCTAAGTGCTAGCTAGTTCTAAGTGGGCCCTCTATCGAAGATTCCTTAGGGGATTCTTTTGGGCTCTTAATATCTTACGCTTTTTTGCTTACACGTGCGGGACCTGTAGCTTGGAGGCGCCGAATCATTGATACGGCGGTAGCTAAGCCCCTGTTTCTATGAGTAATTTATTTTTTTTTTTTTTTTTTTTTTTTGCAGCCCACCTAAAGTTAAACCTTGTTTGCTTGGCCCAAGTTAGCCTCTGAGTTTTGACATCCTTGATGTAAATAATGCATCTATATTTATATTCTCTTTTGTACAATTTATTTATCATTGTGCTTTGTTTAATTCAATATTCATGTTCTTTTACCGGTATAGAATATTTAGTTATTTGTAATGTTTCACTTACATTGGTTGTTTGTATAAAATGGACTAACGTTAATCCGGAAGAGCTATAATTATAATGGATTAATAATACAAGGTGTGACATAAAAAACTAGACTAAGTTTGTAGCTTGCAAAAAGAGAGGAGTTGGCAACAACTGTTTGGTGACGTCATCCAAAACACCTCCTCTATCCATGTGGCCAGTTTCGCCTAAGTCGATCACGTCAGTCGGGAGTACTGCGTCATTGAGTGAACACGTGCAATTGCATTCGGCCGGAAGAATGTCCAATCAACATCAAGTTTCATGTAAAACTTAAGAAATCAGCCACGAACATATTTCAAATTTTAACCGAGGCTTATGGACATGACATTTTGTTTCGTATACATGTGTTTGAATGGCATAAGCGGGGTTCAGGGGGAAAGGGGCAGTATGGAAGATGATGAACGTGCTGGGCGCCCAAGGTAAGTGATTACAAATCAAAACATTGCCAAAATTCATGATATGATTGGGTTCCCATTCGCATCAGTAGTCAGATTGTTAATCGACCCCACTACATTGAAGTCCTAAAAAGACTTCGTGAAAAAATTAGGAAAAAAAGGCCAGAATTGGGGAGTGCTGGATGGCTGTTGCACCAAGACAATGCATCCGCTCAAACGGCCCTATCTGTTAAGCAGTTTCTGACCAGCATAAACATTACTGTTATGGGGCATTCTCCTTATTCACCTGATTTGACCTCATGCTACTTTTTTTTAAATTTCTTAAAGTTAAATCTTGCTTAGGGAACCCGTTTTACCTCAGATGAAGAGGTTCAGGCAAAAGCAGAGAATCACATGTAGGGCCTCCCAAAAACCTCGTTTCAGAACTGTTACCAGCAATAGCAGCACTGAATACAGAAGTGTGTGAATGCTGAAGGGAACCACTTTGAAGGTGATAGCGAGAACTGATTCTGTGCCTGCATTGGTTTATTAGATCAGTCTCGTGTGTGTGTGTGTGTGTGTGTGTGTGTGTGTGGTGGTGGTGCGTGTGTGTGTGTGTGCGTGCGTGCGTGTCACACCTCGTATTTTACTTTATGTACGATTTTAACATGGTCTTAAGCAGCATTGTTTTATTTTATTTTGCTATATATCTCTAAACAAAAAAAAAAAAAGATCAGTAAAATAAATTTCTTTCTTTCTTTTCTTTTTTCTCCTTTTATAGCATAAAGTCTAAATTATCAGAAAACTAATATTCTAGAAGTAAATTATTCGATAAAATATTTATTTCGGTTACCTATGATGCATAAAATATTTCTTGCTTGATAAGTTTTTCCTTCCCTCAAAAAATGCATCAAGTTACTTTTTCTTTATTTTATATCTTCCAAAGCAAATTAATTTTCATGAAATGACAAATTATTTGTGACTTTTTTTTGTTTCATATAATCTGCGATAACCTTGGAATTTCAAAAAGAATTTATCATTTAAAATCAAATTTATTTTAGCGAATAGAAATTCCTTTTGCTTATATATTGGGATTCAAGAAGCAAATTAATTCATTCCAATTTTGAAATACTGCGGATACCTACAGTTTTCTGTGATGAGTTTTCAAAATAAATTTTTGAAAAACTTTTGTGTATGAATTTTATTTCAAATGGATTTTGGAAATTTCATCCAGAATTTTTTTTTTACAAGAAGAACAGTATGATTATATTGCAAATAACTATCATATATCATAAATCGTTTATTTTTCAATATCTAATTTATTTCAAGGATTTTGCAATCCAAAGGCGTTTTAATCTCTTCCTTTGCAAGAATATTTTTTTCTGATATTAAGATAAGTATTTACGTACTTGTTGATAGAGACTAATATGAACTATATCGACTTAATTCGAAACTTTTCTCTTGTTTAATTTTTTCTGAATAATTTATACAAGATGTTTTTAAGAAAGTTCATTGTAAAATTAAGTTTTTTTTTAGGTACATCGGTTATAGGAACCATGAATTGGCGACTGTTTATTTAAATTGCCTCCAACAGGAACATTGGCGATGTTATCTGACAAAATACATTCAATAGAAACACAATAAGGAAACACATTTCATAAAGTTTCTTAAGTGTTAGGCGTTATAGTTCCTACAACTGATAAGCACTGGTTTTTTATTATGAGTAAATTGCTTTCATGTATCTTTTTCTTGTGCTTTTAAAAACAAATTTTCATATTGACTGAAAGAAATATTCACCATAATTTCAATTTTTATGAAATATCTCTCTTTGCAATGGTTTAAAAATACAATTTATGGCAATTTTCTGAAGAATTATGTTTTAACTGGAAGGGATATTTATCCATTTTATTTTAGACTGCATATAGAAAAAAGTTTCACAGTTAATAATTTTAGCTAGTGACTCATGGTATGTTGCTATTGATGTAGAGCCACTTGATTCGATTTTTTTTGTCCTTAATATGATGAAATATTTAAAAACCATTTACTGGTAAAATGCTATATAAATTATTACTATTATTTTCCATTACTACCAGCTAAAAAAGATTTCTGAATCAATGAATTCAAGATTATTAAAATCGTAAAACTCTAATAATTAATTAGCATTTATCATTTAAAAAAAATAACTCAGATTTAATCAATAAAATCTCATATAACTACTTCAACCAATTTTGTTTTACGGATCATTATTTGGATTCTTTTTTAATCGTGAAAAATTTTCTACATTAGAGATAAGTTATAATGTCTTAATTAAGATATTAATGAATTTTTATAAGTAATTAATACTAAATCTGAAAACAAAACATGTGTAGAACACATTTATGACTTTGTGTGATTTGATTAAATATTCCTGAATTAAATAGAAAAAAAAGGTTATTGGAAACAAACCTCTAATACTTTGGAACCATTATCAAATAATCCAATCTCACAACTTTTAGGTATGAATGTCCATTTGGACGTAAAACATGGAACACTCAATTACTCCATTAGTAAATGTACTGCATTGTAATGATCTAACTGCAGAGAACTTCGTAACAACTAATCCACATCATGCAACAATTGAATTTCAGTCTCATTTTCCTAACATCTGTCACACTGGATGTCTTAGTCTCTAGTCTCATTTAACATACAGCAGTCATTCCTACTCTAAGAATATTTAGTTAAATCAAGACTCTGGTAATAGCTATTAACCCTTTGCACACCAGACTATGCTTTCCAGTATACCAAGAAATCCTAAATTTCTGGGGATACTGACCTTGACAATACGACCCACATTTAGTTTTTCCTTTTGACTTTGGCTAAAGCCTATGTTGGTTCGTGTTTCGTTTCACACCACCAAGACCTTGATGGACAGATGACAGTATTGCCGCTTTTATGCAATCAAAGATTCTATGACGGTCGCTGAATAATGGTGTTATTTTTTGGATGATCTATGATGTATTTGGTATAGGATACAAAGAGCAGAAAAAAATTACACCTGTAAATTCAAAATATTTATTCATTGTAAAGGTATTTTAAACAATTTTCTTAAATTTTTTCAAACTTACCCGTTTATCTCTAAGACAACCCGAATAAATAAGAAACATATTCTTCATTTCCTCCTTTTTTTATTGAAAAAGTTGTCTTTAAAGTGAGGTCTCTAAGAAAATTTGGACATTATGGAGACTGAAAGCCGGTGTACCACGAGAAATATACGAGTTGACACTTTGAATTTTTTCTCCCACTTGATTAGCTGTCGACATGTGACATATTAAAGTTGTTTGCAGGGACGTCTTAACACTTCCTTAGGCCCTGGGACCCTACGAAAATGTAGTCCCCCACATACGACCCTTAATAGTAGACAGTACATAGCAACCTTTGACAAATACTCGTATAAACAATGACCCAAAACAAATAAATGTGCATGACTTACAATCGCACAAACCGACTCAACCGACTGTCGCTTTGTGACTGAATGAGTAATGATGGTGTATGGTGGTAGGCCTGGGACTATACATGGACGACGGTCATCACATGTAGCCAGTTGACATACCGCTCAAAATTCCAAGTTTTTCGGAGAACACAAACGGAAAAAATACTTGACCGTTGAAATTATTCGAATCATTATCTTACTACGGCTGCGTCGAGAACTATAGGATGCCCTTATTGTGGCCGAGGCCCAGTTCGCACATGCCGTAAGACGTCCCTGGTTGTTTGGCATTCCTCCCATGGTCTCCAATTTGTTGTATCTTTTAATCAGCTCATAGTAATGCGAAAATCAATTTCACAATAATTGTTTGTATTCTCGATTTTAAAAGCTTTTTGAATGTTGAGTGTTAACAATAGAGAAGAGAGGTAAACACAGCTAAGTGTAATAGATTAATTAACAGAAGGTAGTTAGAATCTCCAATGCTCGGAAATCTAAATGATTTTTGTGCCAAATGAGCTTCCTTCTGACATAGATGGATATGAAATGTCACTACGCTTCAACAACAAAATATGTAAGTTTATATTTTCAAAAACTAAATAATTGTACGAAAATTGATTTATTCTTGCAGTTTCTGAGTACAGGGTAATTAGTTAATACCAAGATAGTTATTATAAATTAAGTATAGCTTCACTCACATAAAATACCATCATTTTATTCATTCTATACTTCATTCATTAAAAAGATTAATGTCTTCAAATTGAATCTGTTCTGATTCTTATGTAATAGTAGGAAATTATATGATTATCTGGGAATGAATGTGCCGAAAAAAACCAAATTTGTGAAAATACAGACTTTTGATTATTTGTTATTGTGATAGCAAGAATTTTTCGGGAAAAGGGGGGGGGGGTCCAGAGTCAGAAGTCCACTTCTCTCGTATCATGCTTCAATATGACGCCCAACATATTCTTTTGATTTTTTCGATTTTGGAAACAAAAAATAGTAAAAAATTAAGTATTGAATAAATAATTAGCATTGATTAATAAAATTAATTATTAATAACAAATACTTAATTAAATGTTACGTACTATATACATAGGATTATAATCAAATGGGGGGAGGGGTTTGGGGAGATCCGAACCCGAGCCCCCCCCCCTTTTTGTGTGCGCCACTGTGATAAAGTCAACCAAATTCTTGAGTTACGTTTTATTTTCCTAGAAAGAAAGTATAAGTTGGAAAAGTTTAAGTGTTTGAACTTGCAAAAAATAAGAATGATACTGAAATTGAAGAAAAAAAAAAGACAGAGTCTCAGACCACCCGTCAAAATATTTCGAGGGAAACTGGAGACTTACAATCCGGAATAACGTAGCAGCTAACAAATGAAAATACATAGAGTATCTTATATTCATACAATGGCAATGATGATGATCAGTTTAAGCCTCAGGTGTGGAACCAATAAAGAATTCAGAGGTAAATGAGAATTAACCCAAAAATAATATCAATGGTCAGTGATCGTTATGAAGTCTCTTGTCGAGCAACATCTGCGATCGTGTCACATGTCCTTCAAGATTATGCAGTAATAAATGTCCAAAATTTCCCCATCACACTCAAGCAGTGGAACGCTGTGTCAAATTTAAGGCAAAAGCCTTTCGGAAAACGTGTGGTACTGATCAGGATGACTCTTTTTTTTTATCAAGATCAATACTTTTTTAAGCAAAAAACGCCTATTCTGATAATAGTTGTTATTAGCCAGTTTGTGTAGCAGTTTAATCGTGCAACGAGCTTTAGGTGGTTCTAGCAAAAAATCAAAGTCTGTTGCAATCAGAAAACAGTTTTTTAAAAAAATCAGCGACATTTTGGTACAATCAATCCCTTTCCCAGATTTCTAAACTCAAAAATTGTTTAATATATATATTATTTTATTTAGATATCTTAAAGAATAAAAACGTTTCAACCGGTTTTATAATTATAATGCAAGAAGTAACTAAGTCATTTTTCAGGTCATATATTATTACCAACGGCCTGCTATGAGAAATTAGTCGCTTCAATACCCGCTATATGGCATGACAGATAGAAAAAATTTAAAAAGAAATAATTTTCTCATTAATTCATTTTTTTATGTCTGCAATATAATCAGTTTTTTTTTTCATTACTTATACATTTTAAAATAATTTTTTGAATTATTAAAATACGCCTACACGCGGCCTCCACATTTAATAGTGATACCTTGTATTGCATTGATCAACTAACTCCCGGATGGACAAGAGCCCAGCAGTCACATGTTGATGACGTCATATTGAGTAGGATGGGTAACCTTGGGTCGCTCATTTTTTTACCCATTTTTTGTTAGCAAAGGGGGAAAGGGTGAATGAACCGCTTAAAAAGATGGGCATACTTTTTCAGGGTCAATCATAGATGGGGTAAAGTATGTGAAAGGCACTCTTTGAAATGCTTTTTTATCACTGTTAAAAAGTTCCGTATAAAAAAATTGGTGTCATCATCATCTTAATAATAAATAATTAATCTCAAATTTTTGCGTTATTATTTTAAAATAAAAGATATTGGTCGAAACAAAATAAAAGAAGAAATGTGATTAACGTTCTGTTAGTTAAATAATGCAATATCTTAATAAATTAATTCACTAACGTAATTAAACAATTTTAATGAACTACTTAAGTTCAAAATTATAACATATTACTTAAAGAACATATTTAAAAATATATTTAAAAAATGTTGGAAAATTTTGAATTTACGGAAGGAAAAAAAATCATAAATATTAAATGTAAAAACCTAGACTTTCATCAAAACTAGTTCCATTCCATTGATTTTGGGGCCTTGATTTCTATGAAAAGAAGATTATAAGTTGCTATTGTAAAAAGTATCGACCATTTATTTTGTAACACCCTTGTATGTAATGGAATCTTTGAACTCAATTTTTACCCACTTTAAAAGGTCGGATTTATTCGAAACTTTGCTCACTTTTCCAGGAGCGATAGCAATACAATAATTTAATAATTTTGTTCCATTGTCCTGATCAGGATCATCAGGATTGGTGATTTTCCATTTTCAGATCCCATCCCGCATCTGGCGACTCATTTCAAAGCCCATTTCCAGATTTGGCTACTAATTCTAGGTTTGGCGGACAAAAGATTATGTTACAACTTTGTTTGATTAACTTAAAAGGGTGTTTTTTAGTTTTTTTTAAACTATAATTTATTTCTTTTAATATTATAACAGAGATATAAACAGAGAGATCTTGAGGATTTAGCAAGAAGGAATATATTGCTAAATCCTCAAGGAAACGTTAAAGCAATTGCAAGATTTTGTACCAAAAATACATTTCAGCAATTTTCATAAATCATTTTTTTGAAATTGAATAAATAAGTTTTGAAAAACTAAAAATTATTTTGCTAACATTCCTATAAAGATAATAAAACTTAACTTTTATAAAATTTGAAAATGGAATAAATTTTAAGATCTATTTCAATTTAATATAATATTTATTTCGAATTACAATATCTGTTGGGATAACTTAATAATGTATATAAAACTTTTTTCCTGCCTTTAAATTTTTATTTAAAATCAACTTTTTGACCATTAGAAACGCAAGCCTTCAAAGACTTTGTGTTTTGTATATTTTTTACCTGTTTTCTCTTGTGTGGGTGTTCATTTGAGAAACTTGCTTTTAATGTTATTTTTCGTATAGACCTCAAAGACCTATTTAGACAAATAATTTGATAGAACTTCTTAAAATCAAATAGTCGCTGATCGTAACGAGTGTGTGTTTGTTGGATTTAGTGGGTCAAATAGATTACATTTTCAGATACTTTTGAGAAATGCGTTATTTTAGATTTACTGCAACTTAATTTGTGTTTTTGTAGATTTACTTAAAATATTTTTCAACATTTTTATTTGTAATCCTGCCATAAAAAAGCAAATAAAAAGAAGAGTGAGTCCTTTGAAATATTGTTTAACCCTACTTCCTTAGTCCCAAGCCTAAGAAATTGCATATGTTTTACTGCGGCTCTCTTTTATCTTTTACTATTTCACAATTTTCTTACTTTTTATAATTTTAAGTTATGTAATTATATGGTGGATAATTAATATAACTTATTAATTATATGCATGTACCCTTATTATTATTAAGTTTGTACCATAACATTATACTAATAAGTACATTATACTCATTTTCTGAAAATTTCATTTCGAAAATTTTCCAAATGACAAACATTTTTCGAAGATATTTTTCTGTCATTTGATACCAGCATGATGTTCAATTTGAAAAAAAATAATAATAACAAAACGAAAAAGAAAAACGTTCTGTGATAGGAAACTGTGTCAGTAGGCAAATCATTTGATGCGGGTTGTAGCATGACGTCATTCATCAATTCATTGCCCTTTAGAGCTGTTTTCAAGGTTCGGACAAATAAAATGATGGGGGAGGAGGGAAGTGGGGTGACCTTCACGATTTTTTTAAAGGGTGAAATGATGAGGAAGGTGAATGAACCTGGAAGTAGAAGGTCGTTTTTATCCCGTGGGGGGCACAGGATGTACAACGGCTTAAAAATTGAATTAAAAAAAAAATAGTTTTTAAAAGTTTTTATATGAGATATATTTAGAGAAGGTAAAGTTTTCGAATAATGTTTAAAATCCAAAAAAATATTTCGCGCATATTTTGAAATTAAAATAAAAATATTTTGAGTATTGCCCATTTTTTATACGCATTCACAATCTTTTTTCACGCTATTTTTATTTAAGAAATATAGAACGAGTGTGTTTATATAACCCGAAAAGTTTCAAATATTGGAGAATAACTTATAAAAAGGCAAAATAATTTAAATATAGGATAAAAAATCCAATTACGAAATTATTTTCTGACAACTTTACTCTAGTATAGATATTTTCACATCAGATTCAGTCTTCAAAATAAATGTACACATTCTTGTAATGAAACTGTAACAGTTATACACTCAAGTGTTTAATTCTAGAAGAAATGTGTAGTACAAATTTTAAAATAACATTAAAATATAAAATTTGAAATCAATTTGTTAATCATGGGTTATGAAGTAAATTTAAAATTTTTCTATGATACGAGTTTTAGCCCCAAACAAAAAATTAATTTTCTATTATCTAAAAGTATATAACTACAATTCTGGATCCTTATTTTGCAAATAAGATGTTTCAACATTAATATTGTGACGGTTCTATCCGAGTTCCTTCTATTAATGATCCTTTTGGGGAATTTCTGGTCTTTAAAAATTATTTTATTATAAAACTCCTCTTCGAAGAAGAAAACGTGATTATGTTAATTAAGACTACTATATATAGTCTAGGTTTTCAGGTTAGAGAGAGATAGGAGAGAGTAGGATAGACTGCTATCGGAGCAGAGATTACTCAACTTGAATGTGAAAAGCGGATATTTAATATTTGATAGTTGAATTACTTAAGGTGACGAATTGTTACGGGGATTAAATTCAGTTTAAATGGCTAAGAAGTCAAAGTTATCGACTTGAGTAAGTGTGGTTAGTATTAAAGTTTTCTCATATCTCGCTTACCTCGTTTATTGTCTGTATAGTGATTAATTGGGTGCATCTCTTAAACTGGTTAGATTGAATTTGTGTGGGGATTAATAATGCGAATAAATTTGATTGTTTTGTTGAATAATGGCTAGTGTTCCTTCCAATCCTCCCACACCTAAAAACGTTCAGGAGGGATCATTACACTATAACGTTTTAAAAAAAGGAGTATATTTTAATGCATTGTTCATTTCTCTATTTAAATAAGCCTGTTTGCATGCAGTCCATATTATACATATTCCACTATTTTATATTTTTGATTTTATAAAATCAGATTTTTAATTTGTTTTTATAAAAAAAAAATATGCACACAGTGCAATAAATTTTCTTATGACTTATAATTCAAATAAATCTAATTAATGTTAAAAAAAAATTTGCCTAATAAATTATTTCCTTTTTTTTCTTTAAAAAATAACAAAATTCCTGATATTCCATAAAATATAACAAATAGGGCTTACAGCAGTAAGTAAAATCGCAATAGAAAAAATAAATAAAAATTTTAATAAGAAGCAATACTGCACAAGATAAAAAGAAATTAGCTTAGCAATAATAGGAGAATTACAAACAGATCGACATTTCAAAATCCTCTGAAAAACAGCTGAAATACAGGCGTTTAGTCTGCAATACAAAAAAAGAATGTGTTCTGCATTTTCAACGACATCACCATAGGCACTAAGTCCATTCGTCTCTATATTATATTATAAACATAACAAATAAGATTTTCATGTCCATTTAGAACTTGAATTAATTTAAAGTCTGATACAAAGTCCATAAATTTTAAACGTTAAAAAGATTGGCAAACTCTTTCTCAACAATACATTTGATAAAAATTGTTCAAAATTTAGAATCCTAACATATGACAAAGGCACATGTTAAATTTGTTTGATCTATAATTGATATATAAGCGAAACAATGCTAAATATGTTTCAATGCATATATAAATGCGCTATATGTAGGCAAGATATTTTTATAGAAGCCTTTTTCACAAAAGGAGAATGTTTTTAAAATAGGTAATTAATTCTATGCACATTTTTTGCCAAAATGTTGCAGTTAAATAACTTTTTTTTTAAAAAATAGTTTTAAAACTAGTTTATACATGTAATCTAATCAAAGCACTAAATATTAACAAAATATTCGTTTGTTCACTTTTTTAAAATCGTGGTTCCGAACGTAGTCGGATACCTTAATGTTTGTAAAAGAAATAATTTTATTTAAATTTTAACTTTCAATTTTTTTTTTAAATAACTTGAACTATTAAAATTTGAAAATTGTAATTAATTAATATCTTCTTTTCACAACAAATTTTGTTCCCTTTTCATTAATTGTATATAACAATTTTTCTTATTTATTTTATGTATGAAATTCTTAGCAATTTGACTAATAAAAAATATTCTTTCAGAAAGAAAATCTGTAATGGATGGATGATACCCTGGTGATAATAAACACATGGTATGTATCTACTTTTCTTAATAACGTTTATGTATAATTCCAGGCTTAAAAATATTTTAGGGGAAATTTAATAATTTTAAAATAAATTACTTCAAATATTGCAATTTTCTTTAAAGGGTAATGATTTGTAATACAATAAATTCAATTAAATAAAAAAATTATTCAAATCTCTTGATACTGCTCCAAGTAGTATTTTTTTCTGGACATAATTTATTTTGCAAATAAAATCTCTGTCAATATTTATATTATATTGTCAATATTTCAACACTTCAAAATTTTCTATTAAATTAAATGTGCTCAAGAATTCTAATTTCATACAAAAATGGCAAAAGTTTGAATTCGAAGTAAGTTGCATTCTATTATTTTATCGAACAGCAAATTTGTGAAGTAAAAATCAATATTAAATAATAACAGAGCTTCAGATTTTATTTCGTGAATTTCCTTGAAACAATATCGATGTAGATAAATTTCTAGTATGAATAATTGCAATTAACATTACTTACATTATTGTCAGCGAATGAGGAAGAAACACTCTGAGACACAATAATTTAATAATCTATATAATTTAATTACGTTTTCATAGGAGGATTTTATAAGACACATTTTATGTACACACATACATATATGTATATGAAAGTGACTATCAAAGAAATTAATAGGAATTAAGTAATATGTTTTACACTTCTCTATATTCCCATGTAAAAGCTTATGTTGTCGAAGCAATTAATCCTTTAAATCTATTTTCTTAATATTTGATTTTTGACATGATCCAATTATAATAAGTTTTAAATAAATATAGTTTTCTTTTGTTTTATTTTTTTTGTTAGATTTTCAATATAAAATGCAAAAAGAAATAAAAAGAATTCTAACTTTATTTTGTTGCTTTTCAAATTTCCTTTACAATTACTTTGAGCATGTGATGGCTAGATGGTGCAGTTGGTTAGGCACTGGCCTTGTACGCTTAAGATTGCGGGTTCGACACCGGCTGAAGTCGGTATATTTTCATGATGCGAAGTCGACAACGATCATATCGTATCGAAATGCGGCATGTTGAAGATCCCTAGAGGGCCTGTTTGGCTTGGGTGTTCTCGGTAAAATTAAAATCCTTGTGTTTTTCTGCCTATTCAGAGCTCAGGTGCCTCCTTTTGGGGGAGGAAACTGGGCGTCAAAATTACATTGTGGCAATTGGTATCCACTTATAGGGTGCCACAATAAAAAGTGATACCAGCTCCTGGGAAATGTACTAGGTTTACAATAGAAATAATTAATCTGCATCCTTATATGAAAGGAAAAAAAAAACTTTGAGCATGCCCACTTTTTAAAAAAATTATTTGACCCTAGCTTAGCTCTCAACTAAAAATTACTTTTTCATCCATTGTTAATGCAAAATGAACCTGGTTTAATATTTTCTGTGGCATCAACTTTTCGTGCATTATTGATAACTTTACTGTCTCTTGCGTAAACTCTACTACTGTAATTGAAAACTTTACATAAAGCAAATATTATAATATAGAGAAAACATAACTGTGAAATATGAAACGAAATATTGCCAATGTAATTGAATGAAAATGAATACAGCAACAAATTATTATCAATAGAATTTTTGATTAACTATGAATTTTTGCGACAGTTTTTACCAGTGGCGTACAAAAGGGGGATGGAATTGATCCTCCCCCAGAGATTAACAGAATTTTAATTTTTACCATAGAGATTACTCCTCAGTGTTTTCGTCTACCTTTTTTTTAGAATGTAACCCCCCCCCCCACAAGAGAGTTTTTCTGTGAACACCAGGGGTTCTCCATAAATAAAAGAGCCTAAAGTGAAGTCGAAACACAATTTCATATAGCAAACGTCTCAATTTTCATGATAGTTTACAACGCGCTGTGGTTCATACATTAATACAATATTTTTTAAAAATTAGAAAGAGTACCTAAATAAGTACCTCTCCCCCCCCCATTGTGTTAAAAATAAACATCATTTTGTGAGATAAGAGACGAAATATGGAGCACACTTTGTTCCACAAAAAGTGGAATTGCTCTTATAAAATAAATGGTGCTAAAAGTAGAATATAGAGAAGCCATAATATTATATTAACAATGAAGCACTTTTCTATTGAATATAAAACGTTCTGATTTAGAATCCAATTCTTAATTGCACGAAGATACCTTTAAATCAGAGGAGGTCAACCCAAATGACCTTGCGGGTCACTTCGAAAAAACAT